>JBBDGP010000253.1:3770000-3790000 GCA_037952835.1 Lithobates septentrionalis
CCCGATGGTGGTGGACAGCAAAATCGGTGTTTGGGAACCCCTATATTGCGCTAAACATGTAGTCCTTTCAATGCATCCTTTAGAATGTCTTCGTTAAAAAAAATGTATTTATGGATAGGAATCGCAAAGTTTTATTGCAGGAGCGGGTCCTAAAAACCATTTTTACTTTTTTTTTTTTTTTTTTCCAGTTATCTTCAAACACTTCCTGTACTAACGGAGGAAGAAAAAGCAGATATGACTAAAATTGAAGACCTGATGACTAAAGCATTCATTGGGCAGCAGCTGATTTGTATAATAGGCTGCCTGGATACCAGTGAAGAGGGAGGAAGGTAGGTCAAAACTGCTTATTTGGTGGTATGTCACTTTTCCTTCGCTATGGAAACCTTCCCACGTACTCATATTTCTCTGCTACCTTTTACGAACCTCCAGAATCTCTGAAGCATTAGTTGTATCTAATGTGCTACACCTCAGAAAATGTTCTTGATTATTCTGACATCCCCTAATTATATAATCTGATAACACAGGAGCCACAAAAACGTATATAAAATCTGCATTTCTTCACCAGCTAAAAAGCTTGTTACCACTGACAAAATACAGTTTACACTTGTCAAAAAAAGCCATATGGTCCTTGGTTTCTAGAACAGGAATTAAGTACTGAGCTCAACACAAACTTTGATCTCTGAATATCACCAGTTAACAGTTTTACCTCTGAGGTAGAGATGCGAACATGTAGGTTAGCTGATATAATTTTGCTCTTTGAGCTTGACTTGCTTTAAAGGGAAAGTATAGCCAAAATTATTTTGGCTATATTTCTCCTATGGATCACAGGAGTGACCTGTTTTCAGCCTATAGCGGGCTAAAGCCTGCTGCTGGTTGATGTCACCGAGCGAGTCCAGGCTCTGAAAATATCCTACCCACTGGCCAGCCAGTACACTGGCAGCAGCTGGTTCAGCCTCTCAGGAAGTGCTCCTCCCCTCCACTGCTCAGTGCTCCAGTGAATGTGGGGAGCACATAGCAGAGAGCCAGAGACTGACGGTCCCTGGCTCGCTGCTCACAAAATCTGTTCTCAGTGCAGAGCTGGTGGGGGACAGATGCAGCATCAGATGGCTGCTGCATCCACATAGGGGAGTATACTTATTTTTATTATTTTTTTTTTTTTTATATTGCTGAAACCCAAACTATTAAGAGCTAGTTTAGTTGGAACAATGGCCATGTACAGTACTGTGCAAAAGGTTTGGCAGGTGTGAAGAAATGCTGTAAAGCAAGATTGATAGATATATATCTATCTTCACAAAATGCCACACACCAAGGTCATTAAGCCCCAAAAATGGCAAAGTGGTGTCGGCAGAGGTGACTGACTGAAGCTGAGAAGTGGATTCATCATAACTTTGACATTTGGTCACTTCTGCTGACACCACTTTGCCCTTTTTGGGGCTCAAAGACCGTGAAGATCTGTGGTTAGTTCTCCAAGATATTTGGAACAACCTACCTGCCGAGTTTCTTCAAAAACTGTGTGCAAGTGTACCTAGAAGAATTGGTGCTGCATTGAGGGCAAAGGTGGTCGCACCAAATATTGATTTGGATTTCTCTTCTGTTCATTTTACTTTTTCATTTTGTTAATTGAAAAAAATTAACTAACATTTAGTTGTTCTGAAAGCATTCTGAATTTACAGCATTTTTTCACACCTGCATAAAACCTTTTGTACAGTACTGTATGAGCCTTACCCCACCATAGACGGCTATACCACAACATGCCAAAATATGTGTCCTGATCCTGCCCCTACCCTTCCTCTTCCCTTGTTCCCTTTTTTATGGGAGTCTTTTAACCACTTCCGGACCGCCCACTGTATATATACGTAATTTTTTTTGAAGATGGATATCTCGGTAACGGCAGCAGCTGCTGCCACAACCGAGGTATCCATCTTTTACCGGTTCGGTACATGATAATGGTGGTCTCTGTGGCGGGTTCGCCGCGAGATCACCGTTGGCGGCGGGAGAGGTGCCACCCCCCCCTCCCGCCGCTCTCCCGCACCCTCCGCCGCTTACCGGAGCCGTCGGTAGCGGCGGAGGCGATCGGGTCCTGTCACTTCCTCGGTATGGAGATGAGTGAGGCTAAGATGGCCCCCACCCATCTCCATACCATGTGACGGCCGGAGCGACGTCATTACGACGGCTCCGCCCACTTCTCTTAAAGGCACAATTTTTTTTGTCATTTTTTTAAACGACTTTTTTTTTTTTGCATTTTAGTCTAAATATGAGATCTGAGGACTTTTTGACCCCAGATCTCATATTTAAGAGGACCTGTCATGCTTTTTTCTATTACAAGGGATGTTTACATTCCTTGTAATAGGAATAAAAGTGATCCAAATTTTTTTTTTTAAAAAACTGTGAAAAAATAAATAAAATAAAGTAAAATTAAATTAAAAAAAAAAAAAATTTTTTAAAGCGCCCTGTCCCGACGAGCTCGCGCGCAGAAGCGAACGCATACGCGAGTAGCGCCCGCATATGAAAACGGTGGTCAAACCACACATGTGAGGTATCGTCGCGACCGGTAGAGTGAGAGCAATAATTCTAGCCCTAGACCTCCTCTGTAACGCAAAACATGCAATCTGTAGAATTTTTTTTAAACGTCGCCTATGGAGATTTTTAAGGGTAAAAGTTTGACGCTATTCCACGAGCGGGCGCAATTTTGAAGCGTGACATGATGGGTATCAATTTACTTGGCGTAACATTATATTTCACAATATAAAAAAAAATTGGGCTAACTTTACTGTTGTCTTATTTTTTTTTTTTTTCAAAAAAGTGAATTTTTTCCAAAAAAAGTGCGCTTAGAAGACCGCTGCGCAAATACGGTGCAAAAAAAAGGATTGCAATGACCGCCATTTTATTCTCTAGGGTGTTAGAAAAAAAACAATATATAATGTTTGGGGGTTCTAAGTAATTTTCTAGCAAAAAACCTGTTTTAAACATGTAAACACCTAAATTCCAAAACGAGGCTGGTCTTTAACCACTTGACGACCGCCTCACGCCGATGTACGTCGGCAAAGCGGCACGGACAGGCAAAATCACGTACATGGTACGTGATTTGCCTTCCGCGGGTGGGGGGCCCGAGGCGGTCCCGTTTTGTCCCCCGGCGATCGGAGACGAGGGGGAGGCCATCCGTTCGTGGCCCCCCCCCCCTCGCGATCGCCGCCGGCCAATGGGAACACTCCTTTGCTGCTGTATGCTAAACAGCAGCAAAGGAAATTATGTCATCTCCCCTCGGGTCGGTAGTTTCCGTTCCGGCCCGAGGAGAGACGACATGTGAGTGACTGCACCAACACACACACACACACACACACACACACAGTAGAACATGCCAGGCACACATTACACCCCGATTTCCCCCCCCCCCCCCCCCCGTCACAAACTGACACCAGCAGTTTTTTTTTTTTTTTTTTTTTTCTGATTACTGCATTGGTGTCAGTTTGTGACAGTTACTGTGTTAGCACAGTTACTGTTACCCCCCTGTAGGTCTAGGGTACCCCCCTAACCCCCCCTAATAAAGTTTTAACCCCTTGATCACCCCCCCGTCACCAGTGTCACTAAGCGATCATTTTTCTGATCGCTGTATTAGTGTCGCTGGTTCCGCTAGTTAGTGAGGTAAATATTTAGGTTCGCCGTCAGCGTTTTATAGCGTCAGGGACCCCCATATACTACCTAATAAATGTTTTAACCCCTTGATTGCCCCCTAGTTAACCCTTTCACCACTGATCACCGTATAACCGTTACGGTTGACGCTGGTTAGTTTGTTTATTTTTTATAGTGTCAGGGCACCCGCCGTTTATTACCGAATAAAGGTTTAGCCCCCTAATCGCCCGGCGGTGATATGCGTCGCACCCACGCACGCAGCATGCGCCTCCCTTAGTGGTATAGTATCTGATCGGATCAATATCTGATCAGATCTATACTAGCGTCCCCAGCAGTTTAGGGTTCCCAAAAACGCAGTGTTAGCGGGATCAGCCCAGATACCTGCTAGCACCTGCGTTTTGCGCCTCCGCCCGGCCCAGCCCTCCCAAGTGCAGTATCGATCGATCACTGTCACTTACAAAACACTAAACGCATAACTGCAGCGTTCGCAGAGTCAGGCCTGATCCCTGCGATCGCTAACAGTTTTTTTGGTAGCATTTTGGTGAACTGGCAAGCACCAGCCCCAGGCAGCGTCAGGTTAGCGCCAGTACCGCTAACACCCACGCACGCACCGTACACCTCCCTTAGTGGTATAGTATCTGATCCGATCAGATCTATACTAGCGTCACCAGCAGTTTAGGGTTCCCAAAAACGCAGTGTTAGCGGGATCAGCCCAGATACCTGCTAGCACCTGCGTTTTGCCCCTCCGCCCGGCCCGGCCCAGCCCACCCAAGTGCAGTATCGATCGATCACTGTCACTTACAAAACTCTAAACGCATAACTGCAGCGTTCGCAGAGTCAGGCCTGATCCCTGCGATCGCTAACAGTTTTTTTGGTAGCGTTTTGGGGAACTGGCAAGCGCCAGCGGCGTAGTACACCCCGGTCGTAGCCAAACCAGCACTGCAGTAACACTTGGTGACGTGGCGAGTCCCATAAGTGCAGTTCAAGCTGGTGAGGTGGTAAGCACAAGTAGTGTCCCGCTGCCACCAAAAAGACAAACACAGGCCCGTCGTGCCCATAGTGCCCTTCCTACTGCATTCGCCAATCCTAATTGGGAACCCACCGCTTCTGCAGCGCCCGTACTTCCCCCATTCACATCCCCAACCAAATGCAGTCGGCTGCATGAGAGGCATTTTTATGTCCTCCCGAGTACCCCTACCCAGCGAACCCCCCAAAAAAGATGTGTCTGCAGCTAGCGCGGATATAGGCGTGACACCCGCTATTATTGTCCCTCCTGTCCTGACAATCATGGTCTTTGCATTGGTGAATGTTTTGAACGCTACCATGCACTAGTTGAGTATTAGCGTAGGGTACAGCACTGCACAGACTAGGACACACTTTCACAGGGTCTCCCAAGATGCCATCGCATTTTGAGAGACCCGAACCTGGAACCGGTTACAGTTATAAAAGTTAGTTACAAAAAAAGTGTAAAAAAAAAAATATATAAAATAAAAAAAAATAGTTGTCGTTTTATTGTTCTCTCTCTCTATTGTTCTGCTCTTTTTTTTACTGTATTCTATTCTGCAATGTTTTATTGTTATGTTTTATCATGTTTGTTTTTCAGATATGTAATTATTTATACTTTACTGTTTACTGTGCTTTATTGTTAACCATTGTTAACCATTTTTTTTGTCTTCAGGTACGCCATTCACGACTTTGAGTGGTTATACCAGAATGATGCCTGCAGGTTTAGGTATCATCTTGGTATCATTCTTTTCAGCCAGCGGTCGGCTTTCATGTAAAAGCAATCCTAGCGGCTAATTAGCCTCTAGACTGCTTTTACAAGCCGTGGGAGGGAATGCCCCCCCCCCCCCCACCGTCTTTCGTGTTTTTCTCTGGCTCTCCTGTCTCAACAGGGAACCTGAGAATGCAGCCGGTGATTCAGCCAGCTGACCATAGAGCTGATCAGAGACCAGAGTGGCTCCAAACATCTCTATGGCCTAAGAAACCGGAAGCTACGAGCATTTCATGACTTAGATTTCGCCGGATGTAAATAGCGCCATTGGGAAATTGGGGAAGCATTTTATCACACCGATCTTGGTGTGGTCAGATGCTTTGAGGGCAGAGGAGAGATCTAGGGTCTAATAGACCCCAATTTTTTCAAAAAAGAGTACCTGTCACTACCTATTGCTATCATAGGGGATATTTACATTCCCCGAGATAACAATAAAAATGATTAAAAAAAAAAAATATGAAAGGAACAGTTTAAAAGTAAGATTAAAAAAGCAAAAAAATAAAGAAAAAAAAAGCACCCCTGTCGCCCCCTGCTCTCGCGCTAAGGCGAACGCAAGCGGCGGTCTGTCGTCAAACGTAAACAGCAATTGCACCATGCATGTGAGGTATCACCGCGAAGGCCAGATCGAGTGCAGTAATTTTTCCAGTAGACCTCCTCTGTAAATCTAAAGTGGTAACCTGTAAAGGCTTTTAAAGGCTTTTAAACATGTATTTATTTTGTTGCCACTGCACGTTTGTGCGCAATTTTAAAGCATGTCATGTTTGGTATCCATGTACTCCGCCTAAGATCATCTTTTTTATTTCATCAAACATTTGGGCAATATAGTGTGTTTTAGTGCATTAAAATTTAAAAAAGTGTGTTTTTTCCCCAAAAAATGCGTTTGAAAAATCGCTGCGCAATTACTGTGTGAAAAAAAAAAAATGAAACGCCCACCATTTTAATCTGTAGGGCATTTGCTTTAAAAAAATATATAATGTTTGGGGGTTCAAAGTAATTTTTTTGCAAAAAAAATAACTTTTTCATGTAAACAAGTGTCAGAAAGGGCTTTGTCTTCAAGTGGTTAGAAGAGTGGGTGATGTGTGACATAAGCTTCTAAATGTTGTGCATAAAATGCCAGGACAGTTCAAACCCCCCCCAAATGACCCCATTTTGGAAAGTAGACACCCCGAGCTATTTGCTGAGTCATGTCGAGTCCATGGAATATTTTATATTGCGACACAAGTTGCGGGAAAGAGACAAATTTTTTTTTTATTTTTTTTTTTTTTTTTGCACAAAGTTGTCACTAAATGATATATTGCTCAAACATGCCATGGGAATATGTGAAATTACACCCCAAAATACATTCTGCTGCTTCTCCTGAGTACGGGGATACCACATGTGTGAGACTTTTTGGGAGCCTAGCCGCGTACGGGACCCCGAAAACCAAGCACCGCCTTCAGGCTTTCTAAGGGCGTGAATTTTTGATTTCACTCTTCACTGCCTATCACAGTTTCGGAGGCCATGGAATGCCCAGGTGGCACAAAACCCCCCCAAATGACCCCATTTTGGAAAGTAGACACCCCAAGCTATTTGCTGAGAGGTATAGTGAGTATTTTGCAGACCTCACTTTTTGTCACAAAGTTTTGAAAATTGAAAAAAGAAAAAAAAAAATGTTTTTTCTTGTCTTTCTTCATTTTCAAAAACAAATGAGAGCTGCAAAATACTCACCATGCCTCTCAGCAAATAGCTTGGGGTGTCTACTTTCCAAAATGGGGTCATTTGGGGGGGGGTTTGTGCCACCTGGGCATTCCATGGCCTCCGAACCTGTGATAGGCAGTGAAGAGTGAAATCAAAAATTTTCACCCTTAGAAATCCTGAAGGCAGTGATTGGTTTTCGGGGTCCCGTACGCGGCTAGGCTCCCAAAAAGTCCCACACATGTGGTATCCCCATACTCAGGAGAAGCAGCTAAATGTATTTTGGGGTGCAATTCCACATATGCCCATGGCCTGTGTGAGCAATATATCATTTAGTGACAACTTTATGAAAAAAAAAAAAAGTGTCACTTTCCCGCAACTTGTGTCAAAATATAAAATATTCCATGGACTCAATATGCCTCTCAGCAAATAGCTTGGGGTGTCTACTTTCCAAAATGGGGTCATTTTGGGGGGTTTTGTGCCACCTGGGCATTCCATGGCCTCCGAAACTGTGATAGGCAGTGAAGAGTGAAATCAAAAATTTACACTCTTAGAAATCCTGAAGGCGGTTATTGGTTTTCGGGGCCCCGTACGCGGCTAGGCTCCCAAAAAGTCCCACACATGTGGTATCCCCATACTCGGGAGAAGCAGCTGAATGTATTTTGGGGTGCAATTCCACATAGGCCCATGGCCTGTGTGAGCAATATATCATTTAGTGACAACTTTTTGTAAATATATTTTTTTTTTTTTTTTGTCATTTTTCAATCACTTGGGACAAAAAAAATAAATATTCAATGGGTTCAACATGCCTCTCAGCAATTTCCTTGGGGTGTCTACTTTCCAAAATGGGGTCATTTGGGGGGGTTTTGTACTGCCCTGCCATTTTAGCACCTCAAGAAATGACATAGGCAGTCATAAACTAAAAGCTGTGTAAATTACAGAAAATGTACCCTAGTTTGTAGACGCTATAACTTTTGCGCAAACCAATAAATATACGCTTATTGACATTTTTTTTACCAAAGAGATGTGGCCGAATACATTTTGGCCTAAATGTATGACTAAAATTTAGTTTATTGGATTTTTTTAATAACAAAAATTAGAAAATATCATTTTTTTTCAAAATTTTCGGTCTTTTTCCGTTTATAGCGCAAAAAATAAAAACCGCAGAGGTGATCAAATACCATCAAAAGAAAGCTCTATTTGTGGGAAGAAAAGGACGCAAATTTCGTTTGGGTACAGCATTGCATGACCGCGCAATTAGCAGTTAAAGCGACGCAGTGCCAAATTGGAAAAAGACCTCTGGTCCTTAGGCAGCATAATGGTCCGGGGCTCAAGTGGTTAAAGTGGTTAAAACTGAAAGTTTACATTTTTCAGGCTAGTATTTTAGAAAGTCAAAATACTTTTTGATCTTGCCAGAAGTGCAGTGTGTTTGTCACTTCCTTTGAGATGAACTGAAAGCATAAACAAAGTTCTGCAAATGATCTCATCACCATTCATGTAATGGAGTTGACCAAAGGCAGTCAAAAAGTCCAGCTTGAGTGACATCCATAGATGCAGTAAAGTAGTGAGTGTAGCCACTCAAGGATAGAAGTGTGTTATTTACAGGATTACAAGATGAAAGGGGGGGGGGGAGCCTGAAAACTAATATAGCTGCCTCATCTAAGGACTGGTAAGCTGCAATATATTATGGCCTATTCACACCACACCATCTGCTGGGATTGCATTTGTTTGACAAGGCTGCCAAGTGCTGCAATCCAATGCGCTGGGTAGGTGTGTTGGGGTTCCATTTAGATATGATTTAAAGTGCATTGGTGTAGTTATTTGGACACTGTATGCAAACAGTGCTAAGCTGAATATTCTGTTTCACAGCCTCATTCATTTGCATATGTTCCCCAGACAATCTTCCATCCCAGACAGACTGTATCAGACACTATCAGTAGCATTAGATATTACTAATTTCTTCTACTGAAAATGTTGCCTGTCATGCTAAATCCACTGGCTTTAAAATGTTCTTTATCACTGACTGAAAAATGTAGATCAGAAGTTCTAACTTCTGCTTGTTGCAGGCCAGGCCCAAAAAAATAAAAATAAAGCCATAGATTTGCCAGTGGCAAGCATTTTCACAATTAGTTTGATTAGTGGTAACACCCATTTTTTTCTTTTAATAAGCTGTAGGTTCCTTCACAAGAGTGGGTTAAAGCTTTCTAGAGCCCTGGTGGCCAACCTGTTGCCTGGGGACCTTGCGCATCTCTTTGGCGCTTTTTGTGTGGGGCCCTGCTAATCTGTGTTTCCCTACTGCCCTGTTATAGCAGTAATTTCAAGCAGCTTGTACTGTCTCCACTCTTAGATTGTCTCCTGAAGCATGTCCCCAGTCTCCCACAAATCTGCAGTCTTTGACCATCTCCTGTATCATGTCTGCAAACTCTGACCACCTCCTGTATCATGTCCATAGTCTTTGACTAAATTCTGTTGTGTCTCTGATAATGAACATTCACTGAATTTTGTGTAGCCCCTTTCTTGATATGGGGGCCTAAAGTGTGGCCCCCGACATTACCAGAGTTGACTACCACTGGTCTAGGAAAAAAAGGTTAGAAGGTCACTATTAGGGTGGAACCGCAAAATGCATAAGGTTGGTACACAAAATGGCTGGTTAACATGGCCCATTATGATTGCATAAAAACTGTCTATTTCTGTTTAAAATGCTTCACACAGCCAAGAAGCACTGGGGGGGGGGGATTATTTGTCTTCTCCTCTATAAAGTGAAGTATGGTAAACAATTTGGGGGGCCACAGATGTAGATGGAGGTGGGGGTCCACAGATGTTTTCTAGTATGTCCAATGCTAGGCTTGAGTGTCCTCCCCAACTGAGAGGAGGTGAAAGGCTAATTGTACCTAATTTCTACAGCTCTTCACTGAAAAAAATCCTCCTTTTCAATTAGGCCGAAGTTCTTTTTTTTTTCTATTCTGTAACGAATTAAAAATTCCACAATAACAAAAAGTACATAAAGGAATTAAATGTATTCTTACAATAGTTTTGCTATGGTCAGCCTTGCTTTGAAAGTTGGCATGTTTTACTTTTCAGAAAACGTCTTCTTGCGGTATTACAAGAAATACTTATCATGCCCAATGTTCCAACATCATTTATTTCCCCTCTGGTGGAGATCCTACTCCGCGTTCTAAAGGATGATGACCGTAGAATCGTAACTGTAAGTAGCAGAATATTTACAGACCTAGATCAATTTATTGATACCCTTACATAAAAAAATCAATAAATAAACCAACAATTTGAAATAACTTTGCTCTGAAGCTGACAGTATTTGGCTTCTGCCATTGTTTATTTCATAACTTTTTTTTTTTTTTTTAAAATCAACCCTTTTGGCATGGACAAAAATGATGGTTCTCATAACCGAATACATTTTTTGCTGCACAGCCTTGTGAGGCAGTCACTGCAAACAATTGATTTCTGTAGCCATCTATAAGGCGTCGGCACCTGCCAACAGGTACAGAAGTTTGGCCAACTCTTCTTGAGCAAACTGATTCAGCGGTTTCAGGTTTGAATGGTACCTTCTTTGGGCAACATAGTTCAGGTCTTTCCATTGATGTTTGATAGGATTCAGACCAGGACTCATAGAAGATCCCTTCAGAATGTTTTGTTCTTGGCTAATCTTGAGTGATTTTTATCGGTGTGTTTTGGATCATTATCCTGTTGGGACCTGTGACTGAGACAGCACTTTCTAACACTGGCAGTATGTTTAGTTTAAACATTCCTTGATAGTTTTGAGATTTCATTGTACCCAACACACACAATGCTGCCCATGCCAGATATAGTAAAGCAGCCCGAAAACTTAACCAAGCCTCCATGGTTTCACAGATGGTACTGTTTTTTTCTTTCAAGGCTTCATATTTTATTTTATTTTTAATCCGTGAATATAGAGCTGGCATGACTGGCCAAAACTGTTCGTTATGTCTCATCTGTCCAAAGAACATCCTCCCGGAAGCTTTGTGGCTTGTTTTCCTGGGTCTTCTGCCTTTTGAGCCTTCTGTCACTCAGAAAGCAACAGATGGTGGGATAAGATATTGATGTACCTTTTGAGTTCAGCTTGTAGATCTTTGAAAGTTTTTTCCTTGACTCTTTGGGGTTGCTTTACTAAGACTGGAGAGTGCAAAATCTGATGCAACTCTGCATGATAGCCAATCAGCTTCTAATTTCAGCTTGTTCAATTAAGCTTTGACAAAAGACCCTGGAAGCGGATTGGTTTCTATGCAGATCTGCACCAGATTTTGCACTATCCTTCTGTTCCATCTGGTGTCCATGTTTGCTTTTGTGGCCATGTCCAGTTGGCTTCACCGATCGGTCTCCTTTGCTTTCTCTAGTTCATGTTCAGTGTAGTGTACATGATACCAAAACATTAACTACTTTTCTCCATTTAAGGGTGACTGTTTGCATGACTGAATGTGTGTGAGAATCCAATATTATGTGGGGGGGTGTTTGGCATATCACAATGTTCAAATTATTTTTGATCTCTTCTAGGGGTTCCAAAATGTTAGTCCAGGGCATTTAAGAATATCTTTGTCGTTGTAGAATACTCAATAGTGTATCTCTCTTCATGCTCTTTGCTTTACTCTGTATCATACCAAAGACCTGCAGGTATACATGAGACAATTGCATTTAATTTCATCACCTTTCAAGTGGAATGAAGCGTTGTGTCAATGTGCTGTAAGAAAATTTTACTTTAATCTTTTAGGTAGCAGAAATGATTTCTGAGCTCCGAGAGCCAATTGTCATGGTTGACAATCCACCAGATGTTGCAGAATCCAGGAAACTACAAGTGAAGGTATGGTTCTTTATAATTTCAGTCCAGTGCTTCCCCATTTGTGCTGTTTATAGGCTTGCCATCTTCCCAAATGCTTATAAATGTTTTCTTACCAACCCCTTTCACCATAATCAATGCTTTAATCAGGGACTTTGGAAACCCCCCTCAGCCAGACCAATGTATGCTAATTTCAGATTCCAGTCATGTCATTTAACCTTCCCCCTCTTCCTTGCAGTTGGGGCAGGTGGTAAAACCTCACTGTTGAGCCATGTTTTTACAGTCCCTGAACTGCGCACGTCCCTGTTTTCAGAAACAGGGGCTGTACACATGCTACGACAGGAATTATACCCCCTGTTGCCCTCATTTAAATTGTACTGACCGTGACCCATTCAAGTGAGTGTGACAAAGCTGAAACTGTGCACAACACGCACGTTTGCAGCATGGTTATCTGGTGTTTAGAGGATTAAAACAGGTCATTGTATCACCTCCTTGCTGTCTTTCAAATGCTCTCTAAAGAGTGATATCGTTTTGCTCTTCAAGAATTGCTTTTCCAAAAGCTATACTAGGGCAGCACAGTGCATAGCACTCAGCAGAGTCCTGGAGGACTGTATGCAGACCCTGCTTGATGGAAGATGCAAGGTCAGCCGTTTATGTTGCCTGCATGCACTGAATTCTTCTGTGGTTATGTAGTGCAACGCATGAAGTTGGCAACAAGGTGTACAGGGCCTGGGCTGTGGTCTGCCTGGGGCACAGCCCTGTCCATGAAGACACCTGGAGGCTATACCCATTGTGGAAAGCCGAGCCACGACTGGGTATATCCCCTGTTACTCCTGCCTACTAGATAGCCTATGGTGGCTACAGGGCAGAACCCCTTTAAACATGCATCCCAGGGTGCCCTTAATATCTAGACCCTTAGAGTGTGTGAGAGCCATTGATCACCCTTCTGGTGGTTGCGGTAGGAAGAGTGTCAGGGTTGACTTGGAGCCTTTTAATGTCTACTAGCATGCCTATAATAATAATAATAATAATAATAATAATATTATTACTATACATGATTTATATAGCGACAACAGTTTGCACAGTGCTTTTTGAAGATTGCAGACAGTACAGATACAGTTCAATACTGGAGAAATCAGAGGGCCCTGCTCGCTAGAGTTTACAATCTATAGCTGGGTACTGCACCTATGCACATCCCTCAGAATGGCACCTATTGTGCCTATATGGTCCAAGCATGTCCTGCTTCTGCACTGCCTCGTTTTCAATAGGGTTTCTATGGCTGCATGCCTTATCTTCTCTTTCCAGGCAAGATTTTGGTCTGGCAAGTTTTTGATAATACTATTTTTCCCCTTTCGTCTTTCAGGACAGCCACCATGAAAGATAGTCTCCTCCTCTTCCTCTTAGGAAACACTGCGCCAGCCCATAAATTCTCACTTCCCCCTGCCAGACCTCAGTATTAGTGTTTCCTCCGGTGGGGAGACACTGTGCAAGGAACCAGGCTTTTCAGTCAGGGGACTGTGGCTGTTATTTGTTTTGAGCCTGTAAATGGGAGCAGGGGCTTCCTATGGGCATGGGGGGGACTTACCCCTCGTTCGGTGGCCACCACTTCCTAGCTGAGCGCAGCTTCAGGCTGTGGGGGTTCCCTATCGCGGTCACAGGGCTGCAGCAGTCTGGCATCCGCCCTTCCTGTATACTTTACAGGCCGCTCTCTTTTTGGAACTAGGCGGGCCGGACGACGGGCGACGTCATTTCCGGCGGAAGGGCGGGGGCTTGCCTTTGACCCGCGGCTTCCGGTTCCGGGTCGCAGGGCTGATAGGGAAGCCAGGCACAGGCTGGAGACGAGTCTGGGACGCGCACAGGCAGCGTTTGACTCGGTAGTAGCAACCACCTGCAAGTCATGTCGGAAGCGGATGCTCAACCAACGGACACTACCTCCAGCCTTCCTAAGGTAAGAGTGCCTTGGGGAAAAGTACTCCTTACCTAGGATTGTCCCTCCATGTATGGTTCCTGTCATGGGGGGGCAGATCCCCTGGGTGGTCAGGGGAGGGAGGCTCAGATCCCCATAGATTAAGGAGGGTCTAGTGCACTCCCAGGGTTGTATCCTTGTTTTTAAAAAAAAAAAAAAAAAAAAGTGACAAAATTTTTGTTTTTTCCTTTCTTGTATTTCAGAAAGCTACAGAAAAATCTAAGTCTACCCATAGCTCTAAGAGGAGGTGTGCCTCTTGCAGGGACACATTAGGGGAGGCATGGACAAAGGTCTTGTGTAGGGAGTGCATAGACTCCCTTGTTAAGGAGAGGGACTCTGAACAGGAGTCAGGACTTGCAGCCTCAGTAAAGGAGCTCTCGTCCACCTTTTCTTCATTTAAGGCCTTATTTGAAAGGTTTCAACCTCCCATTAGTCCAGCTCCCCAGGATACAACCCCGCCTCAGGCGCAGGGCTCTGCTCCTGCCCAACCTGCAACTTCAGTTAGGGCAGAGGAAGCTCCAGGGCCTTCCGGAGTGGAACTAAGACAGCCAGATAGTTCCTCCTCCGATTCCCAGGATGGTTCAGAGGGGGAGGACCAGGACGGGGAGTCCAAGAGATCCTCCAGATATAAATTATCCCTAGAGGAGGTAGAGGACCTCTTAGGGGCTATTTATACAACCCTCGGTATTCAGGAGGACAGGAAACCCCTGACCCTTCATGATCAGATGTACAGAGGCTTGGGGGAACAAAAGAGAAAGGTTTTTCCAGTTCATGAAGTACTGGTTGAAACTATCAAAAAGGAGTGGCAGGATCCCGAAAGGAAACCCTTTTTTTCTAGATCCTTAAAAAGGAGATTTCCGTTTTCGGATGATCCTACATCTATCTGGAATAAGAATCCCAAGTTAGATGCTGCTTTCTCCCAGGTTTCCAGACACACTGACCTGGCATTTGAGGACATGGGGGCCCTGGTGGATGTCATGGATAAGAGAATAGACTCTCTCCTTAAAAAGACGTGGGATTCAACAATTGGTAACTTGAAACCTGAGTTGGCTGTCACAGTAGTGGCTCGCAATCTGGAGCACTGGCTCTCTAAGATTCAAGAGCATATTGAGGCTGGAACGGCAAAAGAAACCATTCTGTCTTCTTTCCCTACGATTCTGCGGGGTATCGCCTACATAGCTGATGCCTCGGCAGAGTCAGTACGTATGACGGCCAGATCAGCGGCTCTGGCCAATTCGGCCAGGAGAGCCCTCTGGCTAAAAACCTGGCCGGGCGATAGCGCCTCTAAAGTCAAATTGTGCGGCATACCGTTAACGGGAGACCTTCTCTTCGGCCCAGGCTTAGAGACTGTCTTAGACCGCACAGCAGACAGGAAGAAATCCTTCCCGGTTAAGCGGAAAACCCCTGCACCTACAAAGAAGGGGTTTCGTCCGCAAAAGCGTAAAGAGACTCCAAAGCCGGAAGGGCAAAGGAAGCTCTGGGGTCAGAAAGGCAAGGGCAGAGGAGGGGCGATTTTTCGCCCTCCTGAACAGCCCCGTAAAAGTCAATGACTCCCCAACCATGGTGGGGGGAAGATTGGGGGCCTTCCTCCCACAGTGGGAAGCAATATCCCCCAATCGCTTTATCCTAGGGATTATAAGAAAGGGGTACCATATCGATTTCACAAATCTTCCTCCTCGGAGATTTTTGGTCACGCACCTACCCAGGTGTACGGCAAGAGCCGAGGCTCTGTTGGAAGCATTAAGAGATCTGGTAGATCAGAATGTGGTTCTAAGAGTTCCAAAAGCCGAGGAGGGAGAGGGGTTTTATTCACACATCTTCGTAGTGAAGAAACCCACAGGGAAATTCAGACTAATTCTGAATCTAAAGCCCCTGAACAAGTCAGTGACATACAGGAGATTCCGTATGGAAACAATTTTCACGGTGAGAACACTGTTGCCCCGCAACTGCTTTATGGTATCCCTGGACCTAAAGGACGCGTATCTACACGTTCCCATAGCAGAAGCCTCACAGAGGTTTCTCCGGCTAGCGGTAGATCTAGGTGGAACAAAGGTACATCTACAGTTTCAGGCGCTGCCTTTCGGGCTATCCTCCTCGCCCCGCATCTTCACCAAGGTCTTGGCGGAGGTGATGGCCTTTCTTCGGCTCCAGGGAGTATCAGTGATAGCATACCTGGACGACCTGCTCCTGTTTGCAGCGTGTCCACTGCAGTTAGTCAGGGATCTAGAACTTACAAAAAGAGTTCTTACAGGTCTAGGGTGGCTAATGAACTTGGAGAAATCCAGTTTGATTCCCTCCCAGCGCATTACCTACTTGGGGTACCAGTTGGACTCAACACTACTGAGGGTGTTTCTTCCAACAGAAAAAATACTAAAGCTGGACAGGGCGGTGGCTGGTCTCCAGTGCAGCAGTCGGGTCTCCATAAGAGTTCTGATGTCGGCCCTGGGTCTTTTGACCGCGACCCTCCCAGCAGTGCAATGGGCAGGTCTGCACTTTCGTCCCTTACAGTCCTTTGTCCTAAGGGTGTGGGATTACAGCCAGAGAAATCTGGATGCCTTGGTTCAGGTCCCATCCCAAGTAAAGAGATCCCTCTGGTGGTGGAGGAGGGTCTCAAACTTGTCGCAGGGTCGTCTGTGGTTCATCCCAGTCTCTCAGGTGGTAACCACAGACGCAAGCGGCAGAGGTTGGGGGGCGCATCTGGGTTCCCTTGTAGCACAGGACACCTGGGAGGGAGACGAACTCAGAAGGTCGTCCAATTGGAAGGAGCTGAAGGCAATCGGGCTAGCACTCAGGTTCTTCAAAAAGGAGCTACAGGGCCACCATGTTCAGGTGCAGTCGGACAACTCGTCCGCCGTAGCCTATGTGAACAAGCAGGGAGGCACAAGGAGCGGAGTACTGTTGGCATTGGCATCAGACATTCTGAGCTGAGCCGAGACTCACACTCTCTCACTTTCAGCAGTCTACCTGAGAGGAGAAAAGAATGTGAAAGCAGACTTTCTCAGCCGAACCAAGCTGAGAGAGGGCGACTGGATCCTCAACCAGGAGGTTTTCAGTCTCATCTCAGAAGTGGGGTCCTCCAGAGGTAGATCTGTTCGCGTCAAGAAGCAACGCGAAAGCCCCTTGTTTTTTCTCCCTAAACAGAGGGGAGGGAGCGCGAGGGGTCGACGCATGGATCCAGGACTGGCATTTCAGAATCTGCTATGCCTTCCCGCCCCCAGCGTTATTACCAGCAGTTCTCAGGAAGTTTCAGATGGAAAACACGTCCCTGATTCTGGTAGCACCACATTGGCCAAAGAGGGCTTGGTTCTCAGTACTCAAGCAGCTAGCGGTCGAACCTCCCTTATTCCTGCCACCTCGAGAGGATCTCCTCTCACAGGGCCCAGTCCTCTGTCCACAGGTTCACCAATGGCAGTTAGCGGCCTGGCTACTGAGGAGGGTATGCTGAGAGCTAGGGGTTTTTCTGAGAAATTGATCTCCACCCTCCTCAATAGCAGGAAGAAGGAAACACGCCAGATATATAAAAAAATCTGGGTACGTTTCAATAAATGGTGTGCAGAAGGCTCCTTTGCGGTACATAGTCCCACAGCTGTGTTGGAATTCCTTCAGTGCGGGGCAGACGGGTTTATCCATAAGTACCCTTAAAGGTCAGGTGTCAGCACTCAGTGCTTATTTAGAGAAACATCTGGCCACCAACCCCTGGGTGGTCAGATTCTTTAAGGCTCTGTCTAGACAAAGACCGGTTCAAGGTCCTCCTTTTCCCAAGTGGGACCTATCGTTAGTTTTGCAGGGCCTGACGGGAATCCCCTTTGAACCTTTAGAGGAATGTCTACTAAAGGATCTTACGTTAAAAACAGTTTTTTTGGTAGCAGTGACAACTGCCAGGAGAGTCAGCGAGATTGAGGCCTTATCTGTTAGACCTCCCTTTTGCGTTATTTTTCCAGATCGGATCATCTTTAAGACCGATCCAGCATTTTTACCTAAGGTTGCTTCTGGTTTCCACAGAAGTCAGGAGGTAATTTTACCCTCATTTTGTCCCAACCCCTCGGGGGAAAGGGAATTAAAATTTCATTCTCTGGATGTAAGGAGATGTATCCTTAGATACCTAGAGCTGACCAAGATGTTTAGAAAGTCAGACTCTTTATTTGTTTTGTTTTCTGGGGCCAGAAAAGGATGCAAAGCGTCTCGACGCACTATTGCCAGATGGCTCAGAGTAGCCATTGGCCAGGCCTATACATTGGCAGGGAAAGAAATCCCAATGGGTATAAGAGCACACTCTACTAGAGCTATGGCAGCTTCGCAGGCAGAAAGGGCTGGAGCAACACCAGAGCAAATATGCAGGGCTGCAACATGGTCCAGCTACTCCACTTTTGTAAAGCACTACAGAGTGGACCTGGTGTCGGGTAGTGAGCAAGCCTTTGGGCGAAAGGTATTGCAAGCTGTAGTCCCACCCTAAACTGGTAAGTGCTCGTTTATCCTCTCATGGTGGCTGTCCTGAAAGACGAAAGGGGAAAATTAGAGTTACGTACCGGTAACGTCTTTTCCAGTAGTCTTTCAGGACAGCCCTAGTTACCCACCCGAAATTTTTGGGGGGTCTTACAAAGACCAGAACGCAGCATGATAATGATATGGAATAGTATGTTATTAATGTGTTCTTGTGTCTCCCCAGCTGACCGGAGGTAATCTCGGAATATACTGAGGTCTGGCAGGGGGAAGTGAGAATTTATGGGCTGGCGCAGTGTTTCCTAAGAGGAAGAGGAGGAGACTATCTTTCATGGTGGCTGTCCTGAAAGACTACTGGAAAAGACGTTACCGGTACGTAACTCTAATTTTTGTTCTTGAAGTAGTGCTTTCAGTTGGTGGACCTAGATTCTGCTATACCTAGTAATAGATACATGGGTGGAGTTTAGGAACAGAGAGCCTGTCTCACTTAGGCATGACGTTGTTTGAATTAAGGTCTGCTTTATTAACGGTTCCTTGTTTTTCTTGACACAAGCACACCCTAAAATATGTGCACTAATGTAATGTAGAGGATTATTGTAATGTAGTCTAATTGCAGATTGCTAATATAAAAGTGCAACTTATGGAAGCCAAGCAAGCCTTGGAGGATGCTATAAATGCCCAAGATTTTGGCAAGGCTTCTGAATTAAAGGAAAAGGTGTCTGAGTTGGAAATGGTGAAAGCGCAGCTAATTAAAGAAGCAGAAGAACCAGAACTTAAAGAAATCCGCGTTGAAAAGGTTTGGCCTGCTTTTTCGAAACATAACTCATAACAACACAACTATTCTTTATCTCTTAATCTTCTTTTTTTTTTTTTTTTTTTTCCACCCTTTCTCTGTATGGTTTCCTTTTTTTCTCTTTCCAGAATGACCCTGAAACACTTCTAAAGTGCTTGATTATGTGTAACGAACTCCTAAAGCACATTTCACTTTCTAAAGGACTTGGAGGAACGTTGAATGAGATAATTCAATCACTGGTAAGTGCCTAGGAGAAGCAAAGTGACTCTTGGGAAATACAATAAATCAGGCAGTCACTTCAGTGTGGTTCAGGAGTGTCTGGCCCAGTATTCCTCAGAGGTGTGGCTTCAAATCTAACATTGATATGATCTAATTGTCTCAGATTTACAGTGATAATTGGGTGTAAAAAGGAGACCTATATCAGACTAGGTATCCAGAAGCATGTTTTTAGATTTTATAGGAATGTACATTAAAAAAAAAAAGGGATATTACCATTTTCTGCAGTGGGCTTTAACATGGTTTTTCCTTGGTGGCTGTGCTGGTTGAGTTCAGGCACTGAAATTTAGAAACTTGTTTGTGTCTGCTTCATAGTAAAATGGCAGTTATTGAATGAATTGGATAACTCCCCATTAAACAGCAAAATAATAGATCTGGCTTTTTTTTGGGGATTTTTCAAATATTTTTATTGAAATTGACATACAGATTTGTAGGGAATATACAGCTGTGACTTAGGAGTGACATTCTCCACGCGGGGAGGAACAGCTAACAATAACAGATAACAAATTCCAAAAAAAGACTAGACATAGATAGGAAGTTGCTAGTAGAATAAGTTAAAGAGATTGTAAAGGGAGAAGGTTTTTCATCTTGATGCATATGCATTAAGATGAAAAGCCTTCTGTGTCCCTCAGCCCCC
>JBBDGP010000253.1:3795000-3850000 GCA_037952835.1 Lithobates septentrionalis
TGTACTTAATTGGTCCAAGCTGGACAAATGTGACTATGCAAACATATCTACCTGGAATTCAGCTTTAACCCCTTGCATAGTTCTATATACCTAAAAACCAAATATAATTTTCAGTTTAAAGTTAATCAGTTAAGCCTGCTGCAGTGTGACCCTTGCTATGTGTGGAAGCAGTTGTGTCCCTGCAGAGATAAAAACGCATCCACCACTGAGTCCCAGCTAGAGCTCTGACTACATTTAATGGAGACCACATTTATGATAAACTGTTCACATATGAATAGGAAAAAAAAATTGCAGTTTTAAATTTAACTATAAATGTACTGTAACCACTTGCTCCTATAGATCAAATCAGGAGTGCTTTGAAGAGGCTTTCCTGCCTACATTACAGACCCTCTTCAATGCCCCAGCTTCGTCTCCACTTGCTGATGTTGATGTATCCAATGTTGCTGAACTGCTGGTTGATCTAACAAGGCCGAGTGGATTAAAAGCACAAAAGCATATTTCCCCAGATTACCAGGTAAATGTATTTTTGTAACTGATACTTGTGCACTTTTTTGTGTTTGAGTTTCAAACTTCAACATGTTTAAAGTGGTTATAAAGTCATTCTCTGCATTAAGGTAAAAAAAAAACCTTCAGACATTGCTGTGTGTGTCTATAGAGGCACACACTCCGGTTTGAGATCGAACACGCAGGAGTGCCCTGTAGCAAGTGGCTTGCTTTTGAGGGCACTCAGAGGGGTCATCAAGATTGCCGGCGGGGGACCCCAGTAGAGGAGGTTCGGGGCTGCTCTGCACAGTGCAGGCAAGTCTGACATGTTTGTCATGTGAGAAAAGGATTTACATGACAGATTGCCTGTCTTAATTTGTGAACCCAATCCACCAAGCAACAGTAACACATACTGCATGTCTAAATTGGGATTTCACTCTTGGTTGAAAAAAAATAATTCTCACCAAATCGGTTATAAATTACAAAGCTTTTAGCACACTTTTTCACAATTTTACCTGCTACTTTTCTGCAATATTTAGCACATGCATTCCAGTCATTCCTAACTGGGAGCTTCTGCCTACCCAATTGCATGTTCCATCTCATTATTACATGAGAGAAGCTGCTAGGAAAAGCACAGAGCCAATCGTATACATTTTTTGGGTGTTACACAAATAATGCCTCTATTATATTTTGGCGCTATAAAGAAATTGGTAGTTTTTATCAAAATTGAATCTCAAAATTTAAATTGTATACAGTACTGTATAAAAATTGTAGACTCAAAATTCTGCAAAATCTTTAAAGTGACAGTACAATGCAATTTAATCGTTTTTATTTGTTAGCAAAATGTGTGAACAGGTTAAAGCCTTTTGAATGGCATCCATTTTGCTAGGTAGATTTGCGCACAGTTAAAGCTAAACTCCAAGATGGAACAAAAAATACCCAAGTCAACCCTTCAGTGGCTGCAGCAGAAAAAAAAGTGAAAGTTCTTGAGTGGCCAATCACAATCCTGAACTCTGCATCATTAAACCAATGAAAAATTTACTAGACTTGGAGGCATTAGTCAGCTTTATGAGAAAATAAAGGGCCTCATTCACAGCAAAGACTGAAAGATTGTATGGGACTTGCTTCCTATATTTTATGTTGCAAGGACAGAAAGGTAAAGCAAAAACCTATGTCTGGCACACAGCTCTAGTGTAGCACAAATATTCAAGAAATAATGAATAGTTGCAAGTACCCCCCAAGAGAGTGGTCTTTACATATTACCTGTGTCTGTGGGATATTACCTCTAGAAGGATAACTTATGAAACCTTGGAGAGCCAGCAGCAGTAGTCTCTCTCCAACCACACACAACCATATTTTTGTGTGCGACATCTTTATCTTGGTAATCTTAAACACTTTGCAGAAAATAGTCTTTTACAAAGCTCAGCAGCTCAATCTACAAACCAAAGCAGTCAGGAGAATTACTCATGCCGCTCCCTCTTCGTTACATAACCTTGCTGACTTTCAGTAAGAGTGTGAGAAAAACCTGGAATGCTCTGACATAAGTGTCATGGGTGCATCCTGTATTTGTATAATAAAGAATTTCTATGATCGAGACACAAATTGGTGTCAACATGTAAACTAGAATCCAGTAAACTTGACCCAGAGCCATCATAGTGTGTTTGTTTTTTTTGTCTGGTATAGAACTAGATGACTGAAGAGCATTGCATGCCAGCTATGTGTAAGCCCAGACTTTGAAGTGTGGTGCCCCATGACATGTTATGGCATTGAATTTCTTCTTTGCACATTTAAAGTGGTAATAAATACAAAACCAAAAAATTTATATTGCAGCTTCAATTGTTAAAAGTGGTGGCTGCATTCGTTTTTTTTTTTTTTTCTTTTATTTTCACCTGGTGATCCTGCCAGGAACGGTGTTCCTTTCTTGTGGTGTCTCCACTTTGGATGGAGGAGAAACAAACACATTTTTGGATAACAGTATTGTCGACCTGGGGAGAGGAAGTTGTTGATGCATTACCTGATGCACTGCTAACACTTAAAGCAGAGCTATACTTCCCTTCTCTCTAGCACTGTCCCTCCCTGCCAGCTGCTGACCTCCTCAGCCTGGTGGCTTCTGGTTATCGATTCCCGGCCATTTTAATTGGCTGGGCTGAGATGACATCACTCCTGTGCATGTGCAGGAGTTCAGACACTGCCAAAATTCTACACTGAGCTGTGCAGATCAGTGGACAGGTAGGTGAGGTAAGCAACAATAAATAAAACTTCTGCTACCTGATCATCCAGGTCCAGAAAGATAAAGATCAGCACCGTGTCTGCGCCCACACGGGAGTAATCCCATCAACAATACAGTCAGCAACCAGGTGCAATTGCAGTGACGAACATATTTTTTTTTCTCTATTTCTTCATTTGGGGTAAACTATTCCAGTACTAAACATAGAAAATTTGTATTGCAATTGCACATAGTTACTGGCTTTATTGTTGGTTAGGTAAGCAATAATGCAGAAGAGACATGGTATGTCTCTTCTGCATTATAAATCCTCTTTTCACGTTTTTTATGAAAGTTCCACTTTAACCACTTAAGCCCCGGACCATTTGGCTGGCCAAAGACCAGAGCGCTTTTTGCGATTCGGCACTGCGTCGCTTTAACTGACAATTGTGTGGTCGTGCGATGTGGCTCCCAAACAAAATTGAAGTTTTTTTTCTCCCCCCACAAATAGAGCTTTCTTTTGGTGGTATTTGATCACCTCTGCGGTTTTTATTTTTTGCACTATAAACAAAAAAAAAGCAACAATTTTGGAAAAAAAAAAAATAGCAATATTTTTTTACTTTTTGCTATAATATCCCCAAAAATATATTTAAAAAAATTTTTTCCTCAGTTTAGGCCGATACGTATTCTTCTACATATTTTTGGTAAAAAAATCGCGATAAGCGTTTTATTGATTGGTTTGCGCAAAAGTTATAGCCTCTACAAAATGGGGGATAGATTTATGGCATTTTTATTAATATTTTTTTTTTTTACTAGTAATGGCGATCAGCCTTTTTTTTTTTTTTTTGTCGTGACTGACATTATGTCAGACAGATCGGACACTTTTGGCGCTATTTTAGGACCATATACAGCGATCAGTGCAATTAAAAATGCATTGATTACTGTGTAAATGTGTCTGGCAGTGAAGAGGTTAACCAGGAGGGGGCGCTGCAGGGGTTAAGTGTGTCCTGGGGATGTGCTCTAACTGTGGGGGGGGGGGGGGGCTATGTGTGACACGACACTGATCACCGCTCCCGATTATAGGGATCCGTGTCCTGTCACTAGGCAGAACGGGGAAATGCTTGTTGTTTAGTCTTAAAAAAAAATTTGATTCAGCCACCAAGTTTTAAGATTCGGTAAGCTGCAATAGAATAAATTTTTTTGGTTTTAATACCACTTAATTTCCATGAAAGCACACAGGCTAAATGCTCTATATGTAGAGAGCACATCACTTGCACTTTACACTGTAGATGTAACAGTATGTCCATTGTATTGAGCAACTGCGCACAGAATGGATTCTCGGGCAAGGAAAACTTTGATGTTAGTACATTTTGCATAAGGAGGGCACTATGGACTATGAGCGTTCCTCTCAATGGTGCTTTCTAAAACGGACAATGTAAAAGAGGCTGCTGCATGACCAGTTGGCAAAGCAACCTACCCCCTTGATGCAGCAAAGAATCAAGACCATGTGCCTTTTAGGTGTTTTTTCATTAGTTAACCTCCTGTTCTAGTACTATAATGCTTAATAACATGCCACAGGCCACATTGGTGCTGTAGGAGGGGTGCTTGGCCTCAGACGTCTGTTACGTTGTCCAGAGGGCATGTTGTTTCCCTGGATGGTGGTCAGACAAATATACAATTAACTGAAGAACCTCTTTAATGTAGATTCTAATATTTCCTATTATCTTTCAGATTTCCACAGTACATGACAGCTTGGCTCTAAAAATATGCAACGAGGTACTGAAGGATCCTACGTCTCCAGATGTTCGCATATATTCAAAATCTTTGTGCTCCCTTGAGCTGTCAAAAGAGTTTTCAACAGAACTTCTGCCAGTTTTGGACATTGCTCTAGAGGTAATGGTTATGGGAAGGAAATCTATTTTGACTAATTTGTCTGTTTTTCAATTTGGATAAGCTAAAGGTCCTGTTACACAGTTATGTCACACGAGTTTTTGCATTCAGATGTTTGACAACCAAATACACCTTTGTCATGGAAACCCTTTTTCTCTTTCGTTCTTTGACAGACACAGCGCTCCATTATTCAGAAATATAGGGTTATATCGCCCCCTACAGGAGTAGGAGAGTAGGACACTAGGCAGAAAAAAGACTTGCCTACGCCTATGGGCAGACCTAGGTGATATACACCCCTCTCTGCTACAGGCCTTCAGGTTTTTTTTTTTTTTTTTTTTTCTGCCTCGTCAGGAGTAAGGACCTCATTCCCTGCTGGGATCTCTGGTCCTGGCAATTTTTTTGCTTTTTAACCACTTCCTGCCCGGCCTATACCAGAATGACGGCCGGGAAGTGGTTCTGTTATCCTGACTGGGCGTCATATGACGTCCAGTAAGACAACCTGCCGGCGGGGGCGGGCAGCGCGGCGATTGAGTGCGGCGTATCAGTCTGACACGCCGCATCTCCGATCGTGATAAGAAGCCTCTGACAGATGCCAGCACATCCACGTTGTAGAATTTTGTGAAAGTGAACACAGACGATCAAGTGGCCGCCTTGCAAACCAGCACAGCGGACGCCTGATGATGGAAGGCTCAAGAAGCAACAAGCAGCAAAGTAGAATGCGCCGTAACAGGGAAAGGAGGAACCCAACCCCTGATAGAATAGACCAGAGTCATTGTCTGTCTGATCCATCTAGAAAAGGTTGCTGAAGAAGACAGCCCCTTTTTTGACCCGTCCGTGATCACAGTGAGTCTGATCTCCGAAAAGGCCCTGTGACTGCCAAATACACCCGAATCGCCCGAACACATCCAAGGCATGCAAGGTAAATCCCTTAGGACATTTTGACCTGGGACACAGGGAAGGCAATACAACGTCCTTAGTCAAAAGGAATCAGAGGAGGGAACCACGGACAAGGGCGAAGAAGCAGGGAACTAGGTCCTTACTCCTGACGAGGCAGAAAAACAAAAAACTGAAGGCCTGTAGCAGAGAGGGATGTATATCACCTAGGTCTGCCCATAGGCGTAGGCAAGTCTTTTTTCTGCCTAGTGTCCTACTCCTGTAGGGGGCGATATAACCTTATATTTCTGAATAATGGAGCGCTGTCTGTCAATGAACGAAAGAGTATGCTTCTTTTGGCCACAAGGTGTTGCAGGCTGCTGTTTAGAGGGTCTATTCCAATTGAAGGGGTATTGTTCAGGTTAGGTTCTGTTTTTGTTTCTGTGTTGAGCTCCTGTTACCTGGTTGGCTCTTGTGTTAGCCTTGGGATTTTTCGTTGTCCCACCCCTCTTGTTTGGCACTGCTTTGGGACGTTTCTATGGTTCTGAATAATGGATTTTTTGACTTACCGCAAAATCCATTTCTGAGTTCATTGACAGACACAGCACCTACCCCTCTAAGAAGTTTTGATGCTTCTGACTAAGGATGAGCTCCGGCGTGTTCGCACAGCCCACATGCAGAGCCCGCCAGGAAGTCGGCACTGCGCTGCGCTAATCACAGGCAGTGAGACATTATCCCGATGCTCGGCCGCAGAGATTGGGAAATATCTCACTGCCTGTGATCAGTGCAGTGCTGACTTCCTGGCGGGCTCTGCACGTGGGCTGTGCGAACACGCCGGAGCTCCATCTTACTTCTGACACAGCTTGTTACGAAACTGAAGGCCTGTAGCAGAGAGGGGGGTGTATATCACCTAGGACTGCCCATAGGCGTAGCCAAGTCTCTTTTCTGCCTAGTGTCCTACTCCTGTAGGGGGCGATATAACCCTATGGTTCTGAATAATGGAGCGCTGTGTCTGTTAATGAACTCAGAAATGGATTTTACGGTAAGTCAAAAAAATCCAATTTTTGGAGCACTTAACCTAATGTAGACTGTAATATATTTATAGTATATGTCAACCCATACCAAGTAAAATAACCCTTTCAGTTTAAAGCTGAACTCCGGGCTGAAAAAAAGCTGAAAAAAAAGTTAAAAGGGCAAAAAAAAAAATGTGAATATGAATTAATGTATTTATCACAGTAGTTCATTATCGCTATAGTGGTAGTGTACTACTCTGGAGGGTGATGAGGGATTTTTTCCACTGTGAATGCTTGTTACAGTGATTACAGCTGTTGATTGAACTGTCATGAATAGCTTTCATTCATGACTTATTTTTTTACTATTGTGATGCTATGATTGGCCCACAGCTATCACATAATGCAGGGTACTGTGATTGGCCCAGGTACCGTGTGATCACTGGTGACCAATTGGATCACACGCACAGTAGTAAACAATGATGTCCTGAATGGATTCCATTCATGACTCTGGTTTATGCAACCGCACAGCAATTGCATGGCATCAAGCCGATCTCAGAAGCCCCATGCAGAGCACCACAATCCTCTGTCTGGTGGACACAGCAGTTGCAGATCGCGCTCCTGCCCGTCCCGGGGGTGTGTGCCATGCACATGAGCACCGCGACTACGGGTCTAACGTGGTGTGTGGTTTTTTTTTTTTTTGTTTTTTTTTTTTGTTTTTTTATTAAAAAAGAAAAAAAAAATCTCCATTTTAGAATTGCTGTAATATACATGCAAAATTCATTAGCGTGCATTAAAGTAAACCCGACTAATATAGAGGGTGAATCTCCCTAACTGGAGCACAGACAGCAATACAAACCTGACAAGTGTTCTAATCCCTCTCCACTCCAAAACTAAAAAAAAAAAAAAAAAAAAGTCAAAGTTGAGCCTTTAGTTATACAGTGGATATAACAAGCCTACACACCCCTGCTAAAATGTCGGGTTTCTGTGATGTGAAAAAAACTAGACAAAGATAAGTCCTTTCAGAACTTTTCACCTTTTTAGGCCGAGCTCCCCGCATCCAATTTGCAATAGCAGGAGAATGTGCCCGACTCTCTATGGAACCAGTTCACATATCTCCGATGCAGCTCCTGTGCGTCTTTTGGTCCATTTCAGGTCTGAATTCAGCCCAAAACTCAGGTTGAAATCGGACCTGAAATGGTGAACCAGGACACACATCGGCACCCAGTGTGAACCGAGCCTTAATGTGACTTATAAACTGTACAACTCAGTTGAACAACAAACTAAAATGATATGGTTGCATAAGTGTGCACACCCTTAAACTAATACTTTGTTGAAGCACCTTTTGATTTTTTTACAACACTCAGTCTTTTTGGGTATGAGTATCAGCCTAGCATGGCACAGTAAAGGTGGAAAAAGTTCAGGAAAGATTGTTCTTTGTCTATTTTTTTTTTTTACATTACAGAAACCTGACATTTTATCAGGGGTGTGTAGACTTTTATATCCATTGTACTTTAACAGGGCAGATTTGCACTAGGACAAAAAAGTTGACTGAGAAATATTTGGTAGGCAAGACCTAGCTACTACTGATCCTTTTTATTTGCAGTTTTTACTTGAGCTATCCTGCTTATGCATTTTATTATCATCGGCTGATTTTGAATTGCCCAGGTTTGCAGCAGATTAACTTTAAATCAACATTCCGATTCCCATTAGAGCTGCAAATTACCTTCTTGGCTCGTTCAGTTTTTCCGGTATGACCTTCTTATATTTTGTAGGCTATAACAGATAAAGTGTGCGAGAGGGCATTAGAAAAGGTCAAGATGCAATTAACGAACAACAAGAATTCCAAGGAGGAAGGTATCGTCGCACAGGAAGCCACAAGTGTAGCGAGCGTGCAAGAAAACCGAGAAGGTATCATAGGTTTTCTGAAGTAGTATTTCATGTGATTGGCATACTTGTAATGGAGCTCATGTTGTAAGAGAAGCATTCATTTGTATTTTCCTTTGTGCATGGACCATGATGCCTTTCGTCAGACTACAGCTTTCATTAAGAGTTAACTGCATGTATTCCTTAATGAAGGTTACATCTTCGCTCCCTACTGAGTGAAGATGTAATCTAGACCACATAGATGAGAACAGCCCTGTTCTCTTCTATGTGGTCTGACAGGCACATTGTAGTTTTTATGAGTAAACCAAGCAGGCAGATAAAGGTAATCAATGAAATGATCCATAAGCATCGTTTACTCTGCCCAGCTTTTTGTCTTGGTTAGAGTAGGTAAGGCTGACTTATGCATTGACATGCAGGACAGGCTTTGTTGATCAGACAACAGGTAAACTTACTGTTACTGATTAATACAGCCCACATCACCAGTGGCGCTGTACAATGTAATCAATATAATATAGGGTGGGTAGCAAAGATGACAAAGAACTTGAACAGGGGAATTCATTCATGAAGAGTGTCTAAGACGCTTCATAATTCCAGTATGCCTCCACATGACAAATGTTGGTGCGGGAGACAGATTCATGTACCTGTTGTAAATGGGAATATAAATCTGGAGTGTGCACTGAGGCCAGAGTGACCATACAGACACTCGGGCCTCCCTGCAATTGTGCTTCCTTCCCGATGTAGCTGTCACAAGGAGTTTTGTATCTGAGAAGTAAAGCCTGATGGGGCTTCACAGATTCTAGTTCCTCATCAGGTCTGCTCCCCTTACGATTAACAGGCAGTGGGCGGATCTTTTGCCAATAAACAACCAGCTATTGGCTGTAGAATCCGCCCACTGTTTGCTGTCAGTTACAAGGAGAGAGCGGCTTCCCCATCAAACTTTGCTCACTGCTGGATCACTGGTTGCTAGGGGGTTGTTGGCGGTGAAGCCGACAGCATCCTTAACCTGTGACAAGGAGAGGGTAGCAGCTGCAAATATGCTGCTCCGCATTCAGGAACAGGTACTCTGCCTGTCTGTGTTCCATCTTACTGTATTTTTATGGTTGCATCTTATCCATGATGCAAATCTCCCATTCCACCACATCCCAAAGTGCTCTGTTGGATTGAGATCTGGTGACCGTGGAGGCCATTGGAGTACAGTGACCTCATTGTCATGTTCAAGAAACCAATGTTGAGATGATTTGAGCTTTGTGACATGGTGCATTATCCTGCTAGAAGGAGCCATCAGAAGATAGGTACACTGTAGTCATAAAGGGATGGACATGGTCAACAATACTCAGGTAGGTTGTGGCATTTAAACAATGCTAAGTTGGTACTAAGGGGCCCAAAGTGTGCCAAGAAAATATCCCCCACACCATTACACCAGCCTGAACCATTGATACAAGGCAGGATGGATCCATGCTTTCATGTTTACACCAAATTTTGATCCTACCATCTGAATGTTGCGACTGAAATTGAGACTCCTCAGACCAGGCAACATTTTTCCAATCTTCTATTGTCCAATTTTGGTGATCCTGTGCAAATTGTAGCCTCAGTTTCCTGTTCTTAGCTGACAGGAGTGGCACCCGGTGTGGTCTTCTGCTGCTGTAGCCAATCTGCTTCAAGGTTTGATGTGTTGTGCATTCGGAGTTGGTATTCTGCATACCTTGGTTGTAACGAGTCGTTATGTTACTGTTTTGCCCATTTTTCCTCTGACCTCAACAAGGCATTTTCGGCCTTTTTTTCTCTTTTTCGGACCATTCTCTATAAACTCTCGAGATGGTTGTGTGTGAAAATCCCAGCAGATCATCAGTTTTTTTTAAAAATACTCAGACCAGCCTGCCTGGCACTAACAACCATGTCACGTTCAAAGTCACTTAAATCCCTTTCTTACCCATTCTGATGCTTGGTTTGAACCTTAGCAAGTTGTCTTCACCACGTCTAGACGCCTAAATGCATTGAGTTGCTGCCATGTGATTGGCTGATTAGCAATTTGTGTTACCAAGCAATTGAACAGGTGTACCTAATAATAAAGTGGCCGGTGATTGTATGTCAATGGCTGAGGACTGAGGGGTTTGGGGTGACAGGCAAACATGGTTGATGACAGAATGGTCCTCATGATCTTCTGGCAGTTCTCAGACCCAAAGAGAAGTGCTGTTGTCTCGTAGTAGTAAGGCCACCTTTTTTGTGTGTGCCTCAAGAGTTACTTAACTAAATTCTCTACTGTATGTTTTAGATTATTTAAAATCCGATTTGTTTGAAAAACATTTGTATGATGTCAAGGGTGTTAGTTGTAGATGTGTTAAAACGTCCACAGGGGGTAGGTACTTGGTAAATTGGCTTCATAGAAGAGTGTGTACATACACCAATCAGCCATAACTTTATGATCAGCCACCTAATATTGAGTAGGTCCCACTTTTGCCACCTTCAGCCCTGACCCGTTGCACCATAGACAGCATTTGCCCTCTGAAGGCTTGCTGTGGTGGCATCAATCCATTAGTAGCAGATCCTTTTGTCTTGTAAGTTGTGAGGTGGGACGCTCCATGGATCGGACTTGTTTTTCCAGCACATCCTGCAGATGATTGATTGAATCGATCTGCAGTATTTGAATTATAAGTCAACACCTCAAACTCGTGTTCCTCAAACCATTCTTGAACCATTTTTGCAGTGTGGCAGGGTGCATTATTCTGCTGAAAGAGGCCTAGTGTCTCCATGAAGGGGTGTACTTGTTAGTTTTTTTTTTTTGTTGGGTAGGTGGTACCTGTCAAGTAATATCCACATGAATGGCAGGCCCCAAGGTTTCCCAGCAAAACATTGCCCAAACCACCACACTGCCTCTGCCAGATTGCCTTCTTCCCATACTGCATCAGTACTTTTGGCTATGGACACTGTTCAACATGGGCACCCAGACCAGTCTATGGCTGCACAGCCCCATATGCAACAACCGGTTTATGCCCCGTTTTCTGCTTTCAAAACATCAACTTCAGGGACAACTTGTTTACGTGTTTGCCTTATATATCCCACCCACTTTTAGATGCAATTGTAACAAGTTAATGTAGGGTTTTTCCCTTGTCAGTGGTCATACAGTTATGTCTGATCGGTGTAGTTTAATGAAGTTGGGTGCAGATAGTTACAATAGGTTTTGGTTTAGTTATGCTGGCTAAATAGAACCCCCCAACCCCCCCGGAATCTTTTCTGCCAATATATTTGTATTTGGCTCTTATCCTGTCCTATGAAATGTGACTGAATACTGTACATAGGAATACACAAGTCATACTTTCCCTCAGAATTCTACATTTCTAGTATTGATTTTTGGTTGTGTTTTTTATTTATTTCTTTTTCTATATTGGTTAAACTGGATGGACTTGTGTCTTTTTCAATCAGATTAAAGTGTTACTAAATCCAGGACTCTGCATTCACTATATCTGGTCTCCCACAGAACATGGAAATGCAATAATTTTAGTAAATATAAACTGCTAAATACGTTTTCTCATCGGCAGTGTCTATCAGTCTTGTAACCTCTATCAGTGTCTGGTTAAAGCTTGTAAGAGGAGTTTTCATTCTCCCACGATTATCCTATCAGGCTGCAGGTCCCCTGACCCCTCTGGACAGTGCTGATTGGCCCTGTGCTGATCACATACACTCTTCCAAGAAGAAAAAAAGTCTTGGAATACACAACAAACTGAGCATGTGCGGCCTGACTCCAGTAACTGTCTTATCCGGACCTGTTCTAGGGTCAGGGGAAGAATAGGAGGATCTGTACATACAGGATCAAACAGCTTTTTTACACAATGCAGAGGATTAACTCCTTAGGTTCCACTGAGCATAACCAGCATGCTTTTTTGCATATACAGACTGCTTTTACTGTTGTGGGTTTAGTAACACTTTACAGTGATTTTAAAGGTTCTTTGTTCTTAAAAAAAAAAAAAATGTTATACTTGCCATCTCTGTGCAAGGGTTTTGCACAGAGTGGGCCCCAATCCTCCTCTTCTGGGGTTCCCCAGCGGTGCTCCTGGCTTCTCTTGAGTGCACCCACAGAGTAGCTTTCCATGGGGGGCATTCCTGTGGGTGCGCTCCCAAATCCTGCTGCAACAATGGACACAGACAGCAGGACTTGTGCCGGCCTCCCACGTCACTGGATTTCATTGACGGCAGCGAGAGCCAATGGCTCCTGCTGCTACCAATCTGTCCAGTGAGGACCCGAGACAGCGTCTGGAGCTGCTGTGCTCATCCCTGTTGCTGGAACGATCGGGCTCAGGCAAGAAAAGGGGAGGGGGGGGTGGTACTGCAGCACATTCATTTTTTTTCACCTTAATGCATAGAATTCGTTAAGGTGAAAAACCGTGATGGTTTACAACCCCTTTAACTATGTAAGGTTGCTAGGACAATGAAGTGTCAGTATGCCATGGATCTACTTTTATTCCACTACTTACAATCCTAGGAAAGCTAGGCAGCTGTTAATCAATGTTGGTTATTTCTAGAAAAAACAAATGAAGAAAATGATGATGTCTTTGAAGAACAAAATGCTGACTCATCAAAGTTGAAGGCTGTAAAAGGGAAACCCAGCAAAGGTAATATAATCAATACAACTCCTTGAATGTAAGATAACATTGTGCCTTTTTGTGACCAGAAGTCATCGATGCCTAGATACAAGTCAAATTTAGCAATGTCAGTTACCTTAACAAGAATTAATTTGCATATCTTAATTTCAAAGGCTTTTATTGGTACTTTTTTTTTTATTTATTTTTTTTGATTAAAGTTTTTATTAGACTGATAAGTGTGCAAAAATGTAAAAAAAAAATTATTTTGGATGTATTTTTAATAGTGCAAGTTATACCTGACGGGGGTTTTTAATTTTTTTTAACATTTTTGCACTATATGCAAAACTAAAAAAAAAAACAACTTAATTTCAAAGTCTGGATGATAAACGCACCCGTGGTAATGGCATTAAATATTTTATCCTTGCAGGTCGCAAGAAAGCATCTTCTGTAGGCACCAGGAAGAAGAGTAGCCGGGCTACTGAGCAGGGGGAAGGCGATGGGTATGTTCGTAAAATAACTGTGTCATAAATTTTTATGGGTATCGATAGCAGCGCTGCCTGTCATGTTTTTAATGAGCAGAGTGACTAAGGATCCGTTCATATCTGGGTGATTTGAATCGCAGGCGGAATCGCCGTGATTTCAAATCGTGGGACACTTGTATGATCCCATTACTTCTTAACGGCACCCCAATCGTGCCGCTGTCGCTTAAAAGAAGCTCCTCCTTTTTGAGCTACAATCGGCGCATGTTCCGATATGGCGCGATTGGGGTGCCATTAAGATGTAATGGCATTGCACAGGTGTCCCATGATTTGCAATCGCCGGCAAAATCGCAATTCTACACGCGATTTAAACCGCCCAGGTGTGAACGGAGCTTAAGAAAATCTTACAAATTAAAATAACAAATATATCAAATTATTTCATTGCTCTTAGACAGATTCGCTGGTTGGTGCTTATTGATACACAGAAAAGCACACCATTTTAGATTGTTCTTACTGAAATGTCCTTAGCTAGGCAGAACTGCGCTCTGTGGCAGAGCTGTGTAAGCTCCAGCACTGGATAAACAAACACAAATTCTATGTAAAACCACTCCCATGTATATATTTGATCTGTGTATTTAGCGGTTTGCCTGGAATTCAGCTTTAAGCCACTGAAAAATAAATTTAGATGGGTTGCTGAATTTCACGTGGTTATAAAGCCTAGAGGTTTTTCACCTTAATGCATTTAGTGCTGCTGTGATGCGGGGGGCATCAATAGATGTAGCAGCAGGACTTGGGAGTAAGCCCGCACAGGTGACCCCATGGAAAGCAGCTTTCCGTGGGGACACCCGATGAGGAGGAGCCTGGACCGTCGGCAGGGGACCCAGAAGAAGAGGATTGGGGCTGCTCTGTGTAAAACCACTGCACAGAGTAGGAGGTATAGGCATGTTTGTTTACGCTTCTTTTTTTTTTTTTTTTTTTTTTCAAGCTTTTACAACCACTTTCCTGCTTTACTAAATTATGTGGATTTTCATTTCGTATAGAGTGAGGAAAGGTTATAATGTCTGTCAGACATTTTTTTTTGCCATCTGTATCCTATTGCAGAGACTTCCCTTCACTTTCTGTCCCAAAGCCAAAACAGGAAGTGAGGAAATCCCAACAAACTAAGGGAATCCTTTGGGGACCCCCAGGTCACCAGAACTAGTGTCCCCATTGGAAGATTTCTCCCTATTAATTTTTCTGGGGACAACCCAAAATTTGGGATTTTCTTTTCATTTCAATGATAAACAGGACAAATAGAGGGTCCATCTCCTTAACGGGGGCAGAGGTAACAATAAAGGCCTTCTAATAAGGAAGGAACTACTGTATATGGGGATAAACAGGAAGATGAGGCACAAGTGGAAGCAGCTCCTCTAAGAGGTAAGTCCTGAAAACCCATGTGAAGTAAGTGCGAATAGACGGAAAGGGCACCAGCATACTGGGGGTAAAAGAACGAATATGGATAAACACAAAGGGAGATAATTAACCACTTGCTGCCCGCCATATAGTAAAATGACGTCGGCAAAGTGGTTGTCTTATCCTGACCAGACGTCATAGGACGTGGTCAGGATAACAAGCCGATGCGCGCCCATAGTTATTGCAGTGTCTGTCTGATACACCAACTCCAATCTGGGTAAAGAGTCTGATAGACTCTTTACCATGTAATCAGCTGTGTCCGATCACGGCTGATCAAGATGTAAACGGAAGAGACGTTTATCGGCTTTTCCTCACTCGCGTCTGACAGACGCGAGTAAAGGAGAGCCGATCGGCTGCGTGTCTGACGGGGGGTTCAGCGCAGCCACCCCCCCTCCCTCACATACCCACCCAGGCCGCCACCACTGATGACCACCAGGTATGGCATCCCTAGTGGCCATGGGTGGCAATGTGTGCCCACACATGATGCCAATCAGTGCCCACCAGCAATACCTCCTAATCAGTGATGCCCATCTGTGCCACCCATCGGTGCTGCCTCATCAGTGCCTGGCAGTGCCGCCTCATCAGTGAAGGAGAAAACGTACTTATTTACAAAATTTTAAACAAACTCTTCCCCCCCCCGCCCACTGGCATCCCAAAAAATGTGCATGCAACCAGTTTTCTGTTTTGGGTTGATCTACTATCACTAATCTAGTGGTGGTATTTTGTAGAATTAAGCAGGGTTGTATAAAGTGGCATGTTCTTGCTGTGTCTCGGCTCTGTCTTTTTACTAAACATTTGAATGATCCACAGGGACAAAAAGGAAGAGGCTCAGACTTCTACAATCAGTACAAGGCCATCAAGAAGAGCCAAAAGCATTGCCATGGAAAAAACTAAAATGAATCTCTCCAAACTTATAAATGAAGAGGCCAATGCACAGTAATGCAGTTTTGTAATATAAATACAGATCAAATGATTCTATGACTATTAAAAGTGCCATGTATGTGCAGATCAACGTTCATATTAAAAGTAACTTGCTGTTTGTAGTCCATTGTATTCTATTTCTTCCTACCACTGTAGTATAGAACAGGGGTAGGTGACTCCAGCTGTTGTGGAACTACATTTCCCATGAGCCATTGCAAGGCTGGCAGTTACAATTGCTCCCGGGGGGGGGGGGGGGGGGGGGGTGGCGGCCAGATTGGAATTGTAGATCTGCAACAGCTGGAGGGCCCCAGGTTGCCTCTCCTGTAGAATATGCCTACTTTCAGTTATGCTGATACTTTAACCACTGGAAGGTTTAACCCCCTTATGCCCTGGGCATGTTTTGCTATTGAGCACTGTTACTTTTAATTTCTTGGCCATGCAACACTACACAAATTAAATGTAATTTCTTTTCACACAAATAGAGCTTTCTTTTGGTAGCATTTAATCACCACAGGCTTTTTTATTTCATAAATGAAAAAAGACATAAACATTTTCTACTTTGTTATAAAACCTATTCAATAAAAAAAAAAAAAAAATCTAATTTCTTCATAAATTTAGGCTAAAATGTGTTCTGCTCCATTTCTGATAAAAAAAAAAAAAGAGCGTATATTGATTGGTTTGTGTGAAAGCTATAGCGTCTACAAACTATGGTATGTGTATATTTACAGGAATTTATGTAGCTATGGCACTATATTGGTGGTGGTAGTAGTGGTCAGCCACTTATAGTGAGACTGTAATCTAGCATTGACAGACCTTCGCTGGGAGGTACACTGACACCAGTAGTGATACTAATACAGGCAGTCCCCGATTTGTGAACAATTCCTACTTACGAATGGAGGTGAGGTGACGTCACTGCTTGTGCTCCACAGCCATCTTGCAGCACCGGACATGGCCAAAAGAGCCCCAAATAAAACAACTGCATGCCCGGAAGCGCCTGTGCACACACAACACACAAATCTTTGGTTGTTGTAAAGTGTATGTGTAGTCACCAAACACTAAAATTATTGTGAGCAAAACTGCACTCATTCTACGCAAAGTGTGAATGGGGCATTAGATACGAGGGATCACTACCATACTAGAATCATTGCAGTCTTGGGGTTTGTTTAAAGTAATGGTGTAAAAATGCAGCACAACAACAAGGTTTTACTACCCCCTAACTGCTCTCAGTTTAGCTGAAAGGGCAGTGGCTGGGGCTGAACACATGCCACAACTGCAATACTCTGCTTCATGGCTGTGGTGGGAACTATACCTCCTGTTGTGCTTTATGGGCACTACTGCCTGCCAAACGCAACCAATTCTAGTGAATGGAGCCACACTGCAATTGTGCAGTACTGCAGCATTCAGGGGGTTAAAATCGGTGATGAAGAGGGGTGATGCAACTCCTTCCCTCCACCTGTCAAATGCTCTCTGAAGAGTGATCCAAATGCAGATCACTCTTCAGTCTGCAAAGCAGGTGTAAATGTGTCATTCCTGTCTTGCATGCCAAAGAATAATGGCTTACTGGAAGAGTACAGAGGAAGAGCTATGGGAGGTTATTAGGAAGGTGTTTCCTTCATATGTAAATGAATCGTTTCACAGAGAGCAGGGATCTGGGAGGGCAGGATCTGAGGGGTGGGAGTCTTCCTGTTCACTGCTCAGCATATTTAACTGGGCAGGACTGAATTCTAACTGTAAGCCACTCAATCCTGCCCAGCACAGCTAGCTTTCAAAACAGGCTGTGTATAAAGGCGTTTCCTATTTGATTTTGAGTAATTTTGTGATCTGTGAGGCGGGACTTGGGAGGTTTGGACTCTTCTTAGCATGTATTCAATCCCACCCACCATCGGAGCTGTGAAGGAAGTTGCTGCATTTGCAGAGTCTGAAAGACTACAGAAGGGGGTATTTTAGGCTAGAGCTGCAGCAGGAAGTGGCTATGGGAGGGTATCAGTCTACATTAGACTATACAGACTGTCACATGGTACAAAGCCACAACTAAATCCAGAACATTAGGGGATCTGCAGACGACAGAGCATCATGGTACAGAGGTAAGATTGATGTTGAAACTGATCATTCCATTCAGTTCTAGTGGGGAAAAAACATTGTTTAGCTTTAAAGATGAAAGAATATGTCCCCCTTCCTAACCTGACCTCAACCCTATGGAGAACTTGTGGGCCTTTCTTAAACAGGAGATTTACAGTGAAGGAAATGGTACACCTCTCTGAACAGTGTCTGGGAATCTGTGGTTTCTGCTGCACAAAAAGTTGATCCTCAGCAGATCAAGAAACTGACAGACTCAATAAATGGAAGGCTTAGGACTGTTATTGAAAAGAAGGGTGGCTATATTGATCACTGATTTTTATTTTTTATGTCACAAATGTTTATTTGTAAATTTGAGTAGTTTATTATTCTCACTTTAACATGAAAATAAACAAGCGAGATGGGAAGTTTTTTTGGGGGTTTTTTTCCCTCAAACTTCTGTTTTTTTTTGTGTTTTTTTTTTTTATAGCGCACAAATAGTGGTGATCAAATACCACCAAAATAAAGCTCTGTGTGAAAAAAAGAATAGAAGTTTAGTTTGGGTACGGCGTTGCATGACTGCGCAATTACTAGTTAAAGTAGCACAGTGCTGAATAGAAAAAAAAAAAATGGGCCTGGTAAGGAAAAGGGTAAAACCTTCCCGAGGTCAAGTGGTTAACAATGTCAAAGAAAATAAAACCAACACAGTGGGGTCATTTACTAAAACCTGGAGAGTGCAAAATCTGGTGTAGCTATGCATCGGCTTCCAGTTTTTTTTTCCTTTCAAAGCTTAATTGAACAAGCTGAAGTTAGACGCTGATTTGCTACCATGCATAGCTGCACCAGATTTTGCACTCTCCAGTTTTAGTAAATCAGCCCCAATGTCCATTCTTAATGTGCTCTACATCAGATGGTAGCTGTGTGATCACACCCTCCTTAATCACTCGCCGCTGTGATAATAGGTGCCCTCTCACCTGGGAAAGAGGACCCCTTAGTTATAGGAGGTCATTAAGTGCAAGTAACCCAAAAGGGTTATCCTCCACTGCTCCCCCGCAGACACACCCACGCTGTCACTCTTAAAGGAAACCAGCAGTTCTCAGGACCTCAAGGCTCAATGTTTTCTCCTACTTTACCACCAGCAATGCTCATAGAAACAAAAGAAAACTCAGTGCTCACCGAAATTCCTGGTTTATTTAAAAGGTAAATTAATGCTCTTACATTTTACAGAAGCGTAAAAATACCCACAGATAACATGTGGGGTGGGGGAGATGAATCCCAAAGCTCCTGCAGAAAGCTAACTGTGACCCTGGATCCTCCCACCAAGCCTCCTCTGGATCAACAGTAATTTTTTGATTGTAACATGCTGAAAACTTTAGGTAATGTTAAAATAAACAAAAAACTATGGTGAGCAAGAAAAGCGTAAAATAAAATAAATGCAATAAAATTCCCTCCTGCTGTAAAAATCGAATTTGATTTATTTTTTTAGGCCTGGTTTACATTGGCATCCATCCATGCAAAGGGCATACTGTGAGGGCAAACACGGCCCTTCACATAGATGCAAGCTTAAAGGGGTTGTCAAGTCGGAAGGTTTTTAATCTTAATGCATTTTATGCATTAACCACTTAAGCCCCGGACTATTTGGCTGGCAAAAGACCAGAGCACTTTTTGCGATTTGGCACTGTCGCTTTAACTGATAATTGTGCGGGGTGGCTCCCAAACATAATTGACGTTCTCTTTTTCCCCCACAAATAGACCTTTCTTTTGGTGGTATTTGATCACATCTGTGGTTTTTATTTTTTGTGCTATAAACAGAAAGAGGGACATTTTTGAAAAAAAGCAATATTTTTTACTTTTTGCTATAATGAATATCCCCAAAAAATATATAATTTTTTTTTTTCCTTAGTTTAGGCCGATACGTATTCTACATATTTTTGGTAAAAAAAAAAATCGCAATAAGCAGCCCCCCTAATACTTACCTGAGCCCCATCTCAATCCGGTGATGTTGCACGAGAGACTCAGCTGTCTGGGACTCCCTCCTGATTGGCAGAGAACAGTTGGCTCCCACTGCTGTCAAAGTCAGGGAGCCAATGAGGAGACAGAGGGGGCAAGGCTGATCCTCCATGTCTAGATGGGCACACAGAGCTGCGGCTCAGGTGCCCCCATAACAAGCTGCTTGCTGTGGGGGGCACTCAGCAGGAAGGAGGGGTTAGGAGCGCCGGCGGGGGGACCTGAGAAGAGGAGGATCTGGGCTGCTCTTTGCAAAACCACTGAACAGAGCAGTGGTAAGTATAACAAATTTGTTATTTAAACAAAAAAAAACTTTAATATCACTTTAAAGCTAAATTCCAGCCAGAAATCACTACAGTAGGCACTGTTATGACAGTGGTCTCCACTAGCTCCTGGGTCCCATTCCGAAAGCGGCTACCCTACTGCTTAGGGCTCATTTACACTTGCTTCAAAACATGGCACTGGACACGCTTTTTTAAAGCACTCTGAACGCCAATCAAAGCCCCTGTCACTAAATAAAATGGTTAGCTTACAGTCCTCTTCACACATTGTGTTTGTTGAAAGACTGCCACCTTCAAACCTTGAAGAAGCACAATGTACGTGTGAAACATCATCAGCCCTTGGTCTGTTTTAGTCCTGGTGGTAGTCTTTCAATAAACCTGTTGGACGGATGTTGGTGTGCAGCTAATTTTTCTCGCTTGGTCTACATGTTCACGGTTGTAAGCCAGAGCTAGCACCCAGCCCTTCCTTTTTGGTGGATTATATTACTTACCTGGAGCAGTGATCTGTCTCATTTCTCCTGCACACATTGTGTTTGCTTTGCTTCAAAAATAATACCCCATGTCACTTTAGTGGGGCTTCAAAGCCTCCATAGAATTATATGACAAAGCTCGCTTGAAGCTCCTGCAGCTTTTGAGGGGCTTTTATCAGCTTTAGCTTCGCTTTGTTTTGGAGGTATTGCAGGTATGAGATAGCAACACGAACACAGGGCTTCATTAAAGCTTCAAAAAAAGCATCATCACCACCGAAGCATCACAGAAGCAATAAAAACGCATACAAAAAGTATGTTGAAGCGTTATGCACTTTAATGTGTGTTGAAGTCGAAGCAAGTGTAAATGAGCCCTCTGAATACAGGAGGTTGCTCGATCGGCATTCACAGAACACTTTGCATTTTCTCAATTAATGCAAAGTGTTCTGTGATTGGAAAAGGTGGAAATCGTGAAGTCATTGCTTCACCTTTCCAATCAAAGATCCCATGAAGTGTTCCTTGAATGGCGCCTGTGCCAGGCAAGCGATTTCCTGTATTCACAGTGCAGCCACTCTGCACGGGACCTGGGAGCTTATGACTCTAGTAGTGGTGCTTACTACAGTGTTACCTTCCACAGGGATCAGATATGTATAGAACTATGCAAAAATTGGCATACCTAAACTTCTGCCCTAAAGTAAAAATGCAGATATACAGTAATTATATATAGGAAACGACAGAAAGGGATTGCTGCACAAAAATGTTTTAATGAAGAATGTAATCAAAACATCCAAAATATATAGGCCATCATTGTAACCCTGTTGTCGGAGCCTGTCCTCCATCTCTCCTAATCGAATCTCTCGGGTATCAGGATCACTAGTAATCCTGATTACCCATTTAAATTGGCTACAAGGAATGGACTTAAAGACTCCTGGAGGATGAAAACTACAATACTTTAATAACTGATTACGATCAGTAGGTTTCCTGTACAGATCACTAATAATATGTCATCTAAGAGTAATAATAAAATATCTAAAAATGGAGTGTATTCCTTGTTTACTGACATATTGAATTTAAGACCTGGAACCAATAGATTCAGGTACATGTTGAACAATGATATAGATTCAAAATCGCACGTCCAAATCGCAAAGGTGTCATCAATGAACCTGTACCATACTGTACAGTGATCATTGAAGAGAGTGCAATTATAAATAAATGCCTGTTCTATCATGTCCATAAATGCATTGGCGTATGGGGGTGCCACGTTTGAACCCATCACTGCTCCAGCGAGCTGCAAATAATAGGTATCCTTAAATAGAAAAAAATTCTCTTCCAAAACAATATTAAGTAAATCCATAAGGAATGAAATTTGTGCAGGCGTGTATGTTTTAGATCTATACAATAGACGTTTACATGCTTCTAAACCAAGGGAATGTGGAATGGCCGTATATAAATTTGCTACGTCCCATGTAACCAGTATCGAGCCAGGGGGTAATGTGATATCTTGAATTTTATTCAAGAAGTCTTGGGTGTCCCGTAAGTACGAGCGAGTGTGTACAGTAAGTGGGGTTAGACACTTATCTAAATATTTGGCCAACAGCATAGTAACTGAATCGGTACTGGAAACAATGGGACGTCCAGGAGGATTTTTAGGATCCTTGTGGATCTTGGGTAACATATAAATGATCAGGGTGACTGGATGCTCTGAAATTAAATATGTATGTGAGTTAACATCAATAATATTCTGTTTTACTGCCTGTGCTACAGTGGTTTTTATTCTGTTTAGTACATGATATGTGGGATTAGTCTGCAGATGAGTGTATACATTGGGATCTGCCAGTTGCCTGTAGATCTCCCTCTCATATTGATCAGTATCCATTACCACTATTGAGCCCCCCTTATCAGCAGGCTTGATAGTTATTTCCTTGTGAGCAGATAAGGCAGCAAGAGCATTAGCTTCCTCCTGATTACATTTTTTTGGTATATGGTCCTTTACTGAATGATTTTTAGAAATAAATCTATGTCTTCCTCAAACAACTCTGCTGCACAAGAGGTAGGTGGCACAAAACTACTGTTGTTTTTAAGCTGTAAGCTAGAACGAAATATAAAGAAAAAAAAAAAAAACACTCCTATAGCCACATCCGTATAGTTAAGTTGTCAAAAGAAAAAAGGGAGGGGGGAGCCCCCGGTCAGACTTTAAAGGCACAGCAAACCAAAGGGATCGTAGTCAAAATAACAATATAATAAACTTTATTAGATATAAATGCATAAGTAACAAAGACATCGACAAGAATAATAAAAATCATCTATATAGAAATATACATGATGTGAGCCCCGATGCGTCTACGTGTTTCGTTAACACTTCTTCAGGACACATTCAGGTTTCAATTAATACACAGAGAGCAGATACTGTGTAAGTCCATCACATTACCTTATAAGGAGGCTTACAAAACTTCAAATGATAATAGAGATCTATAATTCATATTTCCACTGTAGGTGCAGGGATTTTGTCATAAGAGTAAGTGACCATCAGCTAAATAATCAGCTTACTGACTCTCAACTCATGAGCGTCTCTGTGCCCTCCAGGGGATGTATACTCAATCTAACTGAAAGTACTTTGTTTTTGCTGCAATCTTGTTCTAGTTGTCTTTGTTGGAATATAGATGGACCCATAATGCCTATTTTTGGGCTTCTTTTCCACTTCTATTGTTACAGGCTCCCTCAGGGTATTTACACACTCCCACATGGATTATCAAGTGGATACTTGTTATGGCCTTCTTTGTGCCCTTTGATGTTTGGTTGAGCTTTGTGGCCTGTGCATTTATCCCCGCGGCTCACTGACTAGTCTTTGGCTGTTTTTTCTGTTGGGAATGAACCCAGAGCTTGGACATATATGACAACAGGTATATATTACTCTGCTTATTTGCATTATGATTTCCATGCATTATTTCATTGCTCTTCATTCTCACTGAACTTATTTTATCTACTCTTTTTCCCTTCCCCCTCTTCCTCCCCCCACCCCTCCTTTTTTTTTTTTTTCTTTAGCTGATGGTCACTTACCCTTATGACAAAATCCCTGCACCTACAGTGGAAATATGAATTATAGATCTCTATTATCATTTGAAGTTTTGTAAGCCTCCTTATAAGGTAATGTGATGGACTTACACAGTATCTGCTCTCTGTGCAAAGGCCATTGAGCCTCATCTGATGTTATACGGTATTATGTGTCTATAGATTTATTTTCCTGTTTTTTATTTTAGTGAGACCTTTCTGTGTATTAATTGAAACCTGAATGTGTCCTGAAGAAGTGTTAATGAAACGCGTAGACGCATCGGTGCTCACATCATGTATATTTCTATATAGATGATTTTTATTATTCTTGTCGATGTCTTTGTTACTTATGCATTTATATCTAATAAAGTTTATTATATTGTTATTTTGACTACAATCCCTTTGGTTTGCTGTGCCTTTAAAGTCCGACCGGGGGCTCCCCCCCTCCCTTTTTTCTTTTGACAACTAAGCTGTAAGCTAGAGATAGACAGCAGCAGCGAGTTGGTATCATTAATAGCAGGTCTAGAGGAAAAGAAAGATTTAAGAGGAATTTGTCTACAGACACGATACAAATCCGGCTTCAATACTTTTAGGACAAAAGTTCAGACCTTTGTTCAAAACTTGCAATTCTATGTCCGATAAAGAGGTAGATGAAATATTATGTACCACACATGTAGTTAGGTCCTCTGTCTGTTCCTGGTCCTGGTGGCAATGGATCTTGCTGATGCATTTTCGGTTCTTCTTGCCTCCTCTCCTCCTGTGTTTGGACCCAAGGGGCCCCGTTAGAAAAAAGAGCCTTTAGAAAGATTAGTAGATGAGCCTGTGGAAGTCATAGAAGAATTAGGAGGTAGATAATGGCTGGTTCTGCCATGGCTTTCTAAATCGAGCCCGAAAGCGATTAGGTTCTGCCCAATTGTACACCTGATTGTTGATGTAATCGTTGCAATCCCGATCCATTTTAGATCTTTTGCGTGTCTCAATATTCTTCCTAAACAGGAGTAGTTTATCATCAAGTGTCTTTGTATTTTTGAGAAACTCCTCTTGGCCAATTAAATCTAACAATTGGCTTTCCAGAGCTGCAATTTCTTTAATGGTCATTTGTAAAAATTCCACTGTTAGGGTGATAAGATCAAATGAGCATTTGTTGATCTGGGTAAATTTTTTCTTAAAGTCCTCATTTTGAGCAAACAAAGTAGGTAATATGCGTACCCTTAGTCCACGTGGAATGATTTGTGATTTGTAATATTCAGCCAGCGTTACCTCATGTAGTTCCATGGATGTAAGATGCTGTGTTCAATTAATGCAAAGTGTTCTGTGATTGGACAATATGGAAATTGTGAAGTCACTGCTTCACCTTTCCAAAGAACACTGCATTTATTGAAAAAATTAAGTGTTCCTTGAATGGCGCCTGTGCCAGGCAAGCGACTTCCTGTATTCACAGTGTAGCCACTTGGCACGGGACCTGGAAGCTTATGAAGATCACTCTAGTAGTGGTACTTACTACAGTGTTACCTTCCACAGGGATCGGATATGTATAGAACAATAGAACTATGCAAAAATTGACATACCTAAATTTCTGCCCTAAAGTAAAAATGCAGATATACAGAAAAATATATATATATATAATCTGCTGTTGAACTTGCATTTGATATGACTGGCTCCATCATTCCTTTGGATGTTTCTTCTTTTACTTTACTGGAGAAATTACATTTTATGGTTAGTTAAGAGGCTGAAAGCAGAAGCACTATGGGCATATGTGGTGTGTTTCAGAAGATGTCGTATTTGGAGCAATAATCACAGTCACATAATCCTCCTCCAGAGCAGATGGGGAAGCAGTTTGCTTACATACATGGTGCACCTGGCACTGCAGGTGATTAATCGACATTACAGGCAATCTCTGTAGTGTGTATTTTCAGTAAATACAAATTTGACATTGCTATAATATTTACCTGAATGCTGGTGTGCCACACTCTAATGGCTATCAGTGTATAAGAAAATGCTGATTAAAAAAACGAAACAAATTTAAACTACATTGATTGTTTTTAACAAGCCTCAGTGGACTGACAATTGCATCAAGAGAATGGTAAAGGATACAGACTACTAGCATGAAGCCAAGCTTGCAAAAGCTGCAACTTTTTACATATTCATAAACTGGATTGCATTTAAAAGGTATCATTGTAAAGAATAAAGAGGAATTGTCATCAAGCTTAATACCACTCTGAAAGTGGTAAAAAGTTTCTAAAATACTTAGCTTTACTGCAGAAGGTGGTTACTTCAGGATGTCAAGGTGGCTGCATGCATAACCAGATATCTGTAAACTTAGCCACCTGACTGCTGAATGGAAATATAACACAGTTCAGACTAGCTGGTCCTCCCCATCAGCAGAGATGATATGAGAACACATGAACTGGCACAGTGGGATCCTCGAGAAGTGCTGGTATTTCCAGACTATGGTTACCTTTTTGTCACTTTAACCAGTTGCCGACCAGCCAATAGCACATTTATTGCAGGATGGCTGCGCAGGATCATGTGTATATATGTGTATGTATATATATATATATATATATATATATATATATATATATATAGATATAGATATAGATATAGATATATAGATATATCTATATATATCTATCTATCTATATATATATAGATATAGATATAGATATATCTATATATAAATATAAATATAATGTGATCCTGCATTTCCGGGTATCTGGCATGAGTGCGCACCGCCGGAGGCTTGCTCCCGCTGTGATTCTACACAGTGGGGGCTGATCAGCTGACCCCAGTAAAGGGAAATCTCCCAATAGGCCACAGATGACAAAAAAGGCTTATAGAAGCTATAACTCTCCCTTATTCTATCTAAAATAAAATAGTCTTTAGTTTGACCATAAAGCGGGGTTCCACCCAAATTTTTAACTTAATCTTACCCCCTTCAGTTAATTGCATAGATGTTCAAATGCCACACGAATTTTTTTTTTATCGCTGGAATTACCTTTATATTGTACTTTATTGTGGCACTTCCTGTCTCTCCTCCCATGGGAGTAGGCGTGTTTATTGCCTGTCCCCGGTGCCGCACTGTCTCCTGGGAGCTTAGTGTCAGGCTTCCCAAGATTCAGTGCGGAAACAATGATCATGCGCGTGAACAAGCTGTAAATGAACAGCATTCACCGCATCCAGGAAATCAATGCTTGTGGGCTTCACATGCCCACAAGCTAGATGGAAACAGCCAGCATCACATTTTTTAAGTTATTCTTCAGTACGAAAACAGACAGAGGCGGAAATATTACACCCAGACTGTAAGTATTATTTTGGGGTTAGCAAAGTGTCTCAATGACCTAAAAAAAAAAAAAAAAAAAAAAGATTGGTTGCCGGACTCCCGTTTTAACCGCTTGCTGACCGTATACTGTATACAGTGGGAAGAACAAGTATTTGATACACTGCCGATTTTCCTACTTACAAAGCATGTAAAGGTCTGTAATTTTTATCATAGGTACTCTTCAACTGTGAGATATGAAATCTAAAACAAAAATCCAGAAAATCACATTGTATTATTTTTAAGTAATTAATTAGCATTTTATTGCATGACATAAGTATTTGATACATCAGAAAAGCAGAACTTAATATTTGGTTCAGAAACCTTTCTTTGCAATTACAGAGATCATACGTTTTCTGTAGTTCTTGACCAGGTTTGCACACACTGCAGCAGGGATTTTGGCCCACTCCTCCATACAGACCTTCTCCAGATCCTTCAGGTTTTGGGGCTGTCGCTGGGCAATACGAACTTTCAGCTCCCTCCAAAGATTTTCTATTGGTTTCAGGTCTGGAGACTGCCTAGGCCACTTCAGGACCTTCAGATGCTTCTTACGGAGCCACTCCTTAGTTGCCCTGGCTGTGTGTTTCGGGTCGTTGTCATGCTGGAAGATCCAGCCACGACCCATCTTCAATGCTCTTACTGAGGGAAGGAGGTTGTTGGCCAAGATCTCGTGATACATGGCCCCATCCATCCTCCCCTCAATACCGTGCAGTCGTCCTGTCCCCTTTGCAGAAAAGCAGCCCCAAAGAATTATGTTTCCATCTCCATGCTTCAAGGTTGGGATGGTGTTCTTGGGGTTGTACTCATCCTTTTTCTTCCTCCAAACGTGGTGAGTGGTGTTAAGGCTAAAAAGCTGTATTTTTGTTTTATCAGACCACATGATGACCTTCTCCCATTCCTCCTCTGGATCATCTAGATCAGGGGTCTCAAACTGGTGGCCCTCCAGCTGTTACAGAACTACAAGTCCCACAAGGCATTGCAAGGCTGACAGTTACAAGCATGACTTCAACAGGCAGAGGCATGATGGGACTTGTAGTTTCGCAACAGCTGGAGGGCCACCAGTTTGAGATCCCTGATCTAGATGGTCATTGGCAAACTTCAGACGGGCCTGGACATACGCTGGATTGAGCAGGGGGACCTTGCGTGCGCTGCAGGATTTTAATCCATGACAGCATAGTGATTTTAATCCATGACAGCACTAATGGTTTTCTTTGAGACTGTGGTCCCAGCTCTCTTCAGGTTATTGATCAGGTCCTGCCGTGTAGTTCTGGGCTGATCCCTCACCTTCCTCATGATCATTGATGCCCCACGAGGTGAGATCTTGCATGGAGCCCCAGACCAAGGGAGATTGACCGTCATTTTGAACTTCTTCCATTTTCTAATAATTGCGCCAACAGTTGTTGCCTTCTCACCAAGCTGCTTGTTTATTGTCCTGTAGCCCATCCCAGCCTTTTACAGGTCTATAACTTTATCCCTGATGTCCTTACACAGCTCTCTGGTCTTGGCCATTGTGGAGAGGTTGGAGTCTGATTGAGTGTGTGGACAGGTGTCTTTTATACAGATAACGAGTTCAAACAGGTGCAGTTAATACAGGTAATGAGTGGAGAACAGTAGCGCTTCTTAAAGAAAAAATAACAGGTCTGTGAGAGCCAGAATTCTTACTGATTGGTAGGTGATCAAATACTTATGGCATGCAATAAAATGGCAATTAATTTTTTAAAAATCATACAATGTGTTTTTCTGGATTTTTGTTTTAGATTCCGTCTCTCACAGTTGAAGAGTACCTATGATAAAAATGACAGACCTCTACATGCTTTGTAAGTAGGAAAACCTGCAAAATCGGCAGTGTATCAAATACTTTGGTATTTCGGTGACGTCAGCACGCTGCGCCTCCCACATACTGCAATGATCCTGGAAGCAATGGGCAGTTTTTGAGAGCCGGTGGCTCGTGGTTTTTGAACGCTTTTTGTATACGGCATAACTAAGTGCAATATTTTAGCTTTTAATAAACGTATTTTTTAAAAGAATTACGCTATGGAAACCTTTATATTCTCTCATGGGGAATGAGCGTATATCTGCTGCACAGAGGATACCCCACATAGAGAGTCCGGGTGACATCTAGCCATTCAAGTTTTAAAGACCCATGGCTGGGGATAAGAGCCACAGGCACTCACGATCGCCTTAAACAAGAGATCTAAAAAGCTGGTAAGCGGCATTAATATTACTGGTGGAGGCACTTTCCTGTCGCACTTTATCACACCTCCCATGGTGTTATGGACGTATGTCACTAACGTTTTGAGGGCTAAGATATCAGCACTTGGAAAATCACTATGAACTGTACAGTCAGTGGGACTTCTATCCAATAGCCCATTGGACAGGACTCTATTATATATATATATATATATATATATATATTTATTATATTCATTTTTATGTTTATTCTGCACATTTCACTTGTGATTGCATCTAAATATTCATCTATTAGTGCGACACAAGGAGTTGTTCATATCTATTTTATTAGATGAATATTCTTTAGGTCACACTTTTGATCATTAGTATTTAGCGCAGCTTTTTTTCTTATATCCCATAGTTTGTAGATGCTATAACTTTTGCGCAAACCAATCAATATACGCTTATTGAGATTTTTTTTTAACAAAAATATGTAGCAGAAGACATACTGGCCTAAATTAATGAATAAATTTGACTTTTCAAGTCAAATGTTTGGCACAGTTGCATGTGATAATAGTTCCACTTTTAATTGTGCAGAACATGTATGGAGCTTTTCACAGCCGGTAATAGTGTGAGTTCCTAAACTTGTAAATTTGCACACATCTTTTGTCCCATCATTGTATAAAGCACATAGTATTAAAAATAAAAAGACAAACAAATAATGTAATTGTCTTAGCATATTTTATTTATAAAATCTTTACTATCTTCCAAACAGTGCAGAACAGTAAGCGGCAATGGCATCTGCAGTAGTGATTTCACACTGTAATGCAGCTCACAGAAAACCCTTGCAATTTTACATCCTGAAATTGTGCTTTCACAGCATATAGCTAGCTAGCCATTAGAAAGAAGCACTGACCACAAAATCGACCCAACATTTCACATATGACGCAGTGTCCCAACTAATTATAGTCTATTTTCAGGTGAGAGATTTCTTCCAGTGCTATGTATGTATATGTACCAACAATCCCATAAACAGTAATCGGCCGGTAAAAAAGTTTTCTCATAAATCTAAGTTTACCCCACCACCCCTGGCACCAGTTGTTACTCAAATAACATCACAAAAGTGGTTTTAGCTTAAATCTATGACACACAACAAAAACAATTATAAGAGGCTACGGAAAAGAGCATCCAACATATACACTGAAAATCTAAAGAAACTAAACAGAATGGAACTTGAGATGGCTTTAAAATAACAATAGAAATAGTGCAATATATGCTTCTGAGCAGCACCATCTGATGAAGTAAACTTCATAAAGCACCATGGTAAACAGAACAGCTATGGTAAGGCACAACGGTGTTCCTCCGTGAATTCACAGATATACATTTGTCATCAACTTCTGAAAGAGAAGATTGGAGATAATATCAGGTAGAAGTCATCCTAAAAAGGCACACATGGTTCTTTTTGGTATTGTACACACATTCAGACTAATTAAGTTAAGAAATGCAATATATATATATATATATATATATATATATATATATATATATATATATATATATATATATATATATATATATATATATATATACATATATATATATATATATATATATATATATATATATATATATATATACATATATATATATATATATATATATATACATATACACATACACATACAAAGTGAAAGTACCATAATCCATAACAATCAAAGAAAAAAAAATTTTTTTCTTGAGTTATTCTGTTAAAGTGCAAGTTAACCCCAAACCATTTTTACTGCTACTGTACTTACCAGTCCTTAGATGTGATGGTCCCAATCGTTTTTTTTTTTCCATTTAATTTTACCTTGGGATTTTGCCAGTTTACAATAATTACTAGATTACTAGGAGATGTGCATCTCCCTTCAAGTGACTGGACACTGGCAGACAAAATTGTGGGACAATCTATATAACCCTTGCCACTCCCAGCAATCCTCTGTTTTTTGGTAGTATCCTTAGGTGGACAATCTCTCTACTGAGAACAGGTTTCTGGTTTATGCTTTCTGTTATTACCAAAGAGATCTCAAGATCTTGAGAGGATTCTTCCTCAACCTAGTTGCACCTGCAACCACCGTGGCTACTTCCTGCAGCTTCTGGATTGGGGTTCCTTGTCAATAGCGTCAGTGATCGTATCCCACTGCATGCAGAAAGCAGGGCTGGCCTGTAATGTCACCTTTAGGACTAGTCTCTGCAATTGGCACTTACCCTTGGTACAGCAGTACAGCGAGGTGCAGTTAGCCGTTTGAGGGGTGCTGTACAGGTCCAGGGTAATGTCCACATCTAGTGGGTATTCCCCTGGGAAGAAGTGGCCAGAGCCGCTGTTGAATTCATGGGACACTGTGCAACACTTTCCAATGCAATAAAAATTCTGTCACTTCAGCCCTGCGGCCATGCAAAACATTTGGGCAGAGAGTAGCCGAAGCTGTAGGCACAGTTCCACCACAAGAGGTGGCTCATTGAAGCTGCAGACGCCATTTTGAGGACATGCCCTGCTACAGGCAGAACATTTCCTCTTCCGTTCCATGCTGGACTCTGCGCACAAGCCTTCACTGGAGTATTTACCAGCCTTCAGTCATAAGACACAGGTCAAATGAACCCCTTCTGCTCCACAGCACAGAACATGAGTACCCACCCAAAAGGTGGACGTCAAGCACAAGAAATTGAATAAGGGGACAGACCAGCACACATTGTGCACAGGGCCTTGACAAGGTGAATCAGGGTTCCTCTGGTAACTCTGCTTCCTTAAAGCCCTTCCTTAACCCCTTGGGTATCCCTCATCACTCCACTTAAACTAGAGATGTATTTTCAGCTTTCATAGCATAGCTCATGTGAAAGGTCTCTACACTGATAGAGACCATGGGGGCTAAAGGCTTAAGTTCTAATGGTCGGTGTCCCCTAATAAGTTGCTGACAGATGCTACCATCACAGAAGCACTGCTTCCGTCAGAGGATTCCTTTCAGGAGGATGGTCAGTTGACCAAAGTTTCTCCCAATATAAAAGAAACCATTGCAGTTTTTGTAGACATAGTACACACTTGTTTGAAGTTAAAAAAGCCTACTGTGTTGTCCACCCTGCAGTTGCACTGATTTGGCTGTCCCATGGTTAAGACCAAGATCCTGTGTCCTGTACTGTACAATTAATAAAACAGGATTTTTGACTTACCGGGAAAATCTATTTTTTGAAGTACAGGACACAGGTCCCTCCCCTCTGTTCCTTATGATCTCCCTAAGGCTTGCTACAAAACCAAGGCTTCGTGGGAGTAGAAGGGGCTATAAGGGGCTGTTCCTGCAGTTTTTTTTTGTAATACAGAAAAGGTTGTTTTTTGTGTGCTTATGGTATGCTCCTGACCACCGCACTCTGCGTATTGTTTCATACATTGCATACTCCTGACCACTGTGCTCCACAAGTGCAGTGTTCAGGCCTATGTAATGTACAGCCTGGCCTACTGAGTGAAATCCAAGAGTACTCCATGTGGACCTTTTTTAGTCACACCATAAGCTAAAGCACCCTGCCAAGCAAAATTCTTAACCCCAACACAAATCTGTTCCCCTCCCCCAATCCCAAGAACAAATTCCTTTCCCAAGCCAAAATGATCCAAATCAGTGGAGCCTTACACTGCGCAGTTGTTGGCAATTTGCTGATCTGACAAATAAAAGCTGAAACAAAATACATTAGAGTGTATCCGGGTATTCTGTAGTTTCCTAACCTGACAAATGCTGTGCGCATTTCCTGTGCTGAGTTGCCATCAGCTCATTATAACATTATATGTGAAGCATACTCCAATCCTAGTGAACAGCCTCTGCTCTTTTAGTAAATCAACACCCACCATCAGGCTTGTATTAATTAAAACTGGATTCAAACAAAAGTAACTACAATGTTCACTACTGGCTATCCCATTATGTCCAATTAAAAGCTTTACTGAGCATCTGGCTACATGATGTTCACACTCCAGGATGGATGTTGACATCCTCATGAAATGCAGACACTGAGGTTGACAGTAGTCCATATGTAAATGCTGCCAGCCATCTGGCCTCTGATTCTAGAACCTGCTAGATGGGGTTACAAATACTTTTAACACAGGTAAGCTATACTTTATCACAGCCCAATCACTTGCATATGCTTTTGTAGGGCACACCTAAAAAAGGGTCAGGATCAATTATCTGCCCTATTCTTGACAGGCTTAGTGCTCATTGCTTGCAGTAGCAAGCCCAATGCTCCTGCATTTGAAATAGACAAAATGAGGCAGTACCCATTTCCTGTTCTCAGGGAACTCCTCTGATGGGAGTTTCTCCTAAACCTGTCCACACACTGCCAACCAACAATTAGGGGCACTCTGCCCACCAACCCATTGGCCTCTTTCAACCTGCAGGTCATATATCCCTGTGTGATGTTATGCACTCAGGACCTGGAGACTCTCTTGCCTTTGTCAAGCAAAGGGAAATCTTAACTTTTCCCTCCAGCTCCATAAGTATACATCTTTGCTATTAATATATGTCTATAATTAGTGCGTATCAGTGGAATTTTTCCAAATGAATGAGCACTGTTGAGAAAGCTGATAAACCTCTTACTTGGCAAGATGTTAAACAGTGCACACAGCTTCCTCCCCCTTATCTACAAATACTTGTATAAGCTAGGTTTAAAGAATGTTTTAATATATGGCAAGAAGTAATTAAGTCTGACCTTGCAAGTTACTTGAGTGGAATACGGATGGGAGTTAATGAATAACTGCCAAATTTACTGAGAAGACCCCTAGTGGCAGGAAATCCAACAGGCTTTAGAGGTCCTGGAAAGAGATAATAAGCTTATTTTAAAAATAATCAACAAACTACTTAAATTGATATCAAGAGTTCTTAAACTTTCAGCCAAACACAGAACTTACCGGTAAATAAGTCAAGGTATAAAAAGAAATGTTTTACCCATAGTAATATCCTTTTAGTCAGTAGTTTTTTGGGGACAGTAGACAACTAGGTATATGCCTTGCCACCAGCAGGTAGGACAATATAAGGTTTGACACCTCTTAATATGCTATACCCTCCTGGACAGACAGACAGGTTCAGGTAGCTAGCAGTGAAAAGCCACATTTGGGTAACAGTGAGAGTTGTAGGTCTTTAACAGATCAAGCCTTAAAAATAGAATGTAATTTGGCAAATACCTACATTATTTTGCCCAATTAACTACTGGAGAAGGGCCACCAGTATTGCTAGTCTGCAGCTTCCTTTAGGATATAGCCCTAATAAGCTGCCGAGGTAGTGAAAGAGAAAGAAAGATGTGGTGGAGAAAGAGAGGGAAAGATGTCCTGGTTCTGAGTAAGGCTATGGTCTTTGTGAAAACCCACAAAGACATGGCAAGTCTAAATATGCATGGTCATAACTGAAAGTTAAGTTCCCCACTGAGGTGTGCAGAATTTTTCATCATTCAAAAACCTGAAAAACTCCATATAGAATTTCTAGGGCCAAATAAATACACCAAAAACCTTGAGATGGAACAAGACTCACAAGAGCATGGTGGAAAAAGAGGGAAATTTGAGGCAAAAAATGTGTTAGATAGAAACGCTCTTGTAGACAGAGAGGATTAACACTCTCACCTTCTGTGATGTTGTCAAGACAGAACTTGGTAAACATCAGCAGTCTTTTTGGATAAACATAGGGACAGACCTTCATGCTAACAGATATGTTGAACACATTCTTTGTGGGTCAAGAGCTTTACTTTGAGGCAAAGAAAAGAAGGATTTGGACTTTTGAGTGACATGACTCACGGAATAATAAATGCTGTTTTCCCCATGGTGTCTTTAATATCATCTTTAATAATATCATCTAGGAAGGCTCCAAAAAGACAAGCATGTGAATGGCCATACCACTAGGGCATTTTTTGGGACTTGGTGTGCAAACCAGCACTTAAACCAGAGAATCCCCCTCATGACAACAGATACAGAGCTAATGCAGGAAATTAGGTGGTCTACCAGGTCAATCAAGCATTGAGAAGATCTTTCAGGTCTCAGCTGGGAGAAGCAGAGACGTGCAGAAGGGGCTTCAGAATGTGCTCATGTAGCTGATTTGATGCTGAAAAGGAGTGCTATGCACTCCACCTATTTCCTGTACGGGAAATAACTTAGAAAAGTGCTTGTAGAGCAATAACATTGCTGTACCAGTGAGCTGGTCCTAGGAGCAGGATGACTGCTGTTTTACTAGTAAAGTGTACAAAGCTCAGGTGGTTTGGTAGCCAAGAGATGATGAGCATGCATGAGGTTACTTTCCATAGTGACCTTAAAGCAGAGCTTGCAGTGACTCTCTAAGATTTTAAAGCCAAGTATGATACAGACAATGCAAATAGGCCATAGCAGTGAATGTAAGACTTAGTAAGCTTGTGTGAGAACAGAACACAAATCTAAATTGGCTCTGAGGAGGGTATAGTGCATGAGGAGGAGCCAAGCCTTCTGCCATCTTAGAGTCCAACCCCCTAGAGGCTTTTCCATTGTCTTTTTGCTTTTTTGCAATATATATATTTTTCCATATATTTTTGAGCCTCAAATAAGAAGGCTGTCGGGTAACGCACTGCTTCTGCGGGTTTTAGAGAACATGGTGGTCATAACACAATGCACTTTGATCCAACAGTGAATCCTCCCAAACCCTTTTATTAAATAAATTATCTCAATTGTAGTAAAAAGGATTTCCAACATTATAAAGTCATTGATGTAGCTTACAAACAGTAAACAATACACTAAAAATACTCACCAGTTAATGAGCTAGTACACTTTACTGGAGATGTTTCTCCTCACTGGAGATCTCTTTGAACATATAGTCCACCCAGTAATTATACTTATTTTTGGAAGGATGCTGGTGGGATGGAATATCAACTAGAGTAGGACCATCATAAGTAAGAAATTGTTTTACTAAAGCCTTGATTCTTCAGACAGACAACAATACAAATCAGTATAACAACCTATAAAGTGATCAATATGGATGATGCGTAAAAAAAAAAACCTGATCTGTGAGTTATGAGGGCCTGTTTGCATCAGTAAGGCTGGATTCACTCTACAGTATGTGGTAAATGCACTCAAAATCGTGTCATGCAGGGGTGCCATTCATTGTTACTGCCACCCCAAGTGCAGAAAAAAAGTGTGATTAATGCAGCAAAATGCTCTATTAAAAAATGTCAAAAGTATCAGAGCTACTTTAAGACATTTGTTGCTTTTAGGGCAACACATTGAAAGGAGTGTGCTGCCCTATATGAGTAGTGCAAAAAGACATGCATATGTGTAACACCTGATGTTGCAGATCATAGTATGAATAGGGCCTAAATCGCTTCTTATGGAATAATATCTATTTATAAGATTAGTTATTGGAAACAATGCAAAACAGACATATTTCCATTATCTTCAGCATGTCTTTATTCTTAAAAGATACAATATTAACCAGTCTTGTACCTTAGGTGTGGTACATATGCCCCTAAAAACTTCAAAGTACACAGGAAATAAGGAGATTGCAGGTGAGATTGAAATTACAGTTTATCAATTGCAAAAGTACATTAGCATGACATACTGCTTAAAAAAAGACTTCTGACTTACCTATCTGAAGTTTTGTATAATCAGTGTGCACTTTTCCTGTGACTGAACGCTGTTCTTTCGGACGGTTTTTGTTTTTTTCTAGATAAAAGGCAACTTTCATGTGTTTTTTTCTTTCTTGCAGTACTGAGGTATTGCAGTGGCTGTCACGCTGTACAGTTTCTCTCAGTTTCCTTAGGCACATCTCATATCTACAGTTGAGTGTGTTTACTTTTTTAAAACACCGGCGTTTGGTAAGGGTTTTGCCCACTTGAAGTCTATATTTTGTGCTAAAACCAGCGTTCAGTCCCAAAAGTGACTTCGCACTACACTTGCTGTTTCCATCATAAGATACTTCATTTGAAAGTAACATTTCTGTTTCTTTACTTTCACACTTTGTTAAAAAAACTTTGCAGTCTTTAATGCTTAGTTTCCTGTTTCGGTACCTAGTGGAGCACTTAGGCTCATTTTCTTTTAATGCCTTCATATTTTTATTGGAAGAAATTTGAGCCCCTGACTCAGCGTGTGATGGTGGTGAAGACACTTGTACCATTCCAAGGCTAGTAGAAGCTTTTGGATCATCTTTGGTTAACTGCACAGTTTCTTTGACAGTGGATTCTGCATCATTGATTTTTGTTCTGCAAAACTCCTTCAGATTCAAATTCTCACCAGCACATAAAAACTTTACAGAGACATCTTTGGTTTTATCACTGCTACTTTTGCGCTTGTGCTTGCTTACATTTAAGGAAAAGCTTTCAGGATGAACAAATTTAGAAACTGGATGAAGTTCCTCTAATGTGCAAGACTGTGTCAGCTGCCTGCACTTTTTCAAGTAGTTTTTTGAAACTGAAGAATTATTGACAGGTTGTTTTGTTTTTCTCCTAGACCCCTTTTCAGGTTTGCGGGCATTGGCTTTTCTCACTATTGAAAGGGATTGCGTTTCTGTTGTTTGCATAAACCAGGTAGCAAGGTCATTCATGTCACATTTTTTCTGAAAAAGCATCTGAATGGGTGACCTTGATTCGGAGCTGGAGAACTTCCAGACTGGTGACAATTGTGTTTCACTGTCATTCTCTACATTGTTCTCAGTGACCCACGTCTTTGCAATATGTTCATACCTGCTTTCTAAATGGTTTAGCAAAGTCTCATTTGACGTTGTTGTAGACCACCACTTAATAGCAGTGTCAGCCTGTAGATCAGGATATGTAGAAGTACATAGACTTTGATTTTCATTATCAACACTATTTAATTGTATTAATGGTGGCTTACACTGCTGCTTGTAACTTCTCAATTTCTTTCTGTAATGTTTACTTTTGCCAAAGCTATGTTTTTTAGATTTATGGAATAAGGCACATCTTACAGAAAATTTAGACTGGGAACCACAATATAGTGCAAATAATGGTGACTTTTTAGATCTGGTCATATAATTTGACAAGGCCTGCTTCCTAATCAATCGGGATTTCAGAATTTTGTGCTTCCCTGGTCTTTTTTGGTCTTGCTCTGCTTGACATTTTCCCATGTTATAAGCTTTTTTACTATTTTCCCTTTGAACATCTGAATTGGTTTTGTTCTTTGTTTTTTTCTGCTCTGAACTGCATTCATTAACCACACACAGATTAGGGAAAGTGGAAGGCTTCTTCAGCTTCTGGAGGCGTGAGGAAATTCTTAGCGATACTTTGCAGTTCTCGCTTTCAAGTGGCACAGTATGTTCTCCTGGGAGTACGACATTTGTAAAGTCAGAAGACACGGGAGATTCCAGAATCTTGTGCAGTTTTTTTATTTTAATCTGTGTGCTGGATATATTTTTGGCTACATATGTTTCAGTGGTCCATGTTTCTCTCAAATGATCTGCTAGCTTAGAGCGGGTAACAATTTTGTTTGTCTTATACGGAATAGAAATCTTTAGGTCATTTTTCATTTTAATGGGCATTTCCTTGTTAAGATTCTTTGACCTTGATTGTTTAACAGTTGATTTTCCAACATTTCTCAGGATGTGGTGACCAACCCTATTAGACCCTAACAATTTTCTCCTCACAGCATATACATCTTTATGATGATTCGGAGTAGTTACATAGGTTTCTGATGGACTTGAAGATGTAATGACTTTGCACTTTGAATTATGAAAGTTGCTTGGATTGCCAGATTGACTGAGGCAATCATCCATTGTATCTTTGCTTTGTGCGTCATTGGACTGTTTTCGCAATGCAGCCATTGGCTGGGGATCTCTGTTATCATGTGGAGTATATACAGGACTTAAGGCATATTTTTCTCCATCTTCAGATTCAATCTTAGAAATAAACATAAGTTTAATTGGGCTAAGGTATGTGTTCTCGGAAATTCTGCATGATGTAGAATTATGAGTTATAGACTTTGAACCTAAAGCTAAATCCCCTTGGTTCTTACGTGTTGCTGATCTTAAGGATAGATGATTGCTTGATCTATAAGATGTTTGTGGGTTTATTGACAACTGGTCTGATGGCAACTCAAGCCTCTTGCCTTGATTAATCATGCTTTCTCTAGTTTCACAATTTTCTTTTTTGCTTCTTTCTGGAATTTGTGCACCAGAACCAATGGTGTTTTCCAAACGTTCTACCACTACCTTCAAGTGGGCATTTCTTGTTTTATCAGTAGTATTCCTACCCAACAGTGCATCCCTTTTAAAGTTCTTTAAAATCCCTGAGTTGTGTTTGATGGTGCATTTGCAAAATAAATTACGTTTACCTGGAAAAGAACACTCCCCATGAGAGACATCACATAGTTTGCATTTTCCCAAAATATTTTTGGAATATCTTTTTAAAGGAATGTTGCATTCAAAAAAAGAATCTTGGTGAGAACGTCTTTTATGTCTATTTACATTTTCTGTGCCTGGAAACATTGAAACTTCGGGTAAACATAGCTGACTATTTTTGACACAACTAACATTCTTAGAATGTATTCTTGATTTACTATGAGGTAGTTTTGTTTTATTTTCTTGTGCTACACTCTCTGTTGGAGTATTTTCCGGATCCTTTGTGACTAAAATGTCACAAACCTTCCGTTTTTTAGAGCCTACTGGGTTAGCCATATTCTCAGTTGATTTCTGCAAATCTTTCTCATAATCATTTTTTTCCTTAGGAAAAGTGTCACAGAAATTAAGTTTGCTAGTAAATTCCAATGACTGACTGCTAGGCAAAGAGCAACCAAATATTGGTGACTTTTGTTGGCTTTTTTGGAATCGTGTTTGTATCCCTGTACTCTCTAGGTTTTTGGTATCTTGATTTAGCAGCTCCACAAAATGGTTTGTTTTGGAACGGTTTAGAAGGTGCTTAATTAAATTTCCAAAATGTACTGAGCCAATTTTACATTTGTCCTGAGAACTTTGAGTAGCATTTTTTCCTGTAGGCATTAGGTTGTTCTGTTTCCCATCAATGCCATATGATGGATCCTTGGTATTTGAACTTTTAGACATAGTCATGTGGGTTTCTTCGGTCTGGCAGGATTTGTTTTTTATAGAAACGGGTGATGAAGGTTGATTGCGATATTTCAAGTCACTTTTTACTATGGTTCCATCCAAACGTGTTGCAATTCTTTGCAACTTCAAACGGGGTAAAGACGAAGAACAACTGATGGCACGGTACCTACTAGAACAGTGAATAAATAATTTCTTCTTTTTTGAACGTGTATTTATGCAGTGCATAACCTGATCATTGGATGTAAGGTGCAAATCTCCATGTTTAATGGGATTCAGTTTCACAGTTCCTAATTCTAAATTAGGCCATGTAAGGCGTAAATCTTTTAGGCGGACAGACAGATAAGGCAGATTAGCAGAGGACGCTTGCTTCTTAAGAGTAACACAGTTGCTGAGTTTTTCCTTTGTGCAAGAGTTAAATACAGCTGGTGTTTTTTTTGTTCTTTTAGATGATTTTGCTTGTTTAGACACTTGTAGATGACCACAGCAAACTTGTGAACATGTTTTCTGTTCCTCTCTTAAGAATTTCAGCATAAGTACTAATTGCTGTTGGTGGTACAAACAATATCTGGCTAAAACTTTAGATAAGGCAGTGTTTTGTTTTGGAAGTTTTGTCACTTTCTTGAGTTTCCGTAAAAAATAACCATTGATGACACTGTGAAAAACAAATGAGAAAACAAATGAATTTAAAATATATAAAGGTTAGCCTTATATTTGTGTATAGACAAGGCATTAAAGACATTAAAGTAACTCCATACCTCTACAAATTCATTTTGTGGGATGACCATAATATGTACTAGCATGCTGGCATCAGGAACTGATCTTGTAGCATGGGGTTTGGTGAGAGTAGGCAGCAGGACCTGATGTTGGAGAGGGGAGAAGGCAGAGAGCAGGCAGTGGAATTTGATCATGGAAGGAGAGTGGCTGAGTAGAGGCAGAACCTGTTTAATGGGGAAGAAAGGGGAAAAAAGAAAGCTGTAGGGCTTTTCAATGGGGAAGACAGGGGAAAAAAGAAAGCTGTAGGGCTTAAGCCCCAGTATGGAATGTATAATGCAGTTGGATTTTTCTGTGGTATGGAGGAAATAGACGAGGCACCAATGCCTAAAAATGGAAGTGGAATCGGATGTGGGTAGAAAGGCAGCAAAACTTGAATCCTGTATTTTGAAGTGTTTGGAAGGGGGTGGGAGAATAGCAGCTAAACAGTACAAGCAGAGTGGACGCCAAGAAGACAGAGTGATAAGGGCAATGTGCATGCAAAGGAAATAAAAAGTGTAGCTACTGAATTCTGAAATACCAACTGCAAACTGGAGAAATAGGCTTGTGGACAAATAAGCGAGTGTTGAAATGGAAAAAAGAAAGCACTGAGGATGTGCAGAAGAGGGAACAGCTGTGAGCAACAAGCAGCAATGATAGCAGGAAGACAACACACTAGCATTCAAAAGAGAATGGAATAAAGAACACAGCAAGGCATCTAGAGCAGGCAAACTAGAGGAGACTCGTAGGGAGTAGGATCTGTAAATTACCAAGAGGAGAGGAATTAGCAGACAGAAGATAAGAGACTTAAGACTTGAAGGTGAGCAAAGACATAGGCAAAAGACACTGGTTTCAGATACATTACTGACTGAGCATTGGGGCGTCTAAATTAGTTTTTTATTTATTCGGCTTTATGTGCCTCAGGCCTTTTTTTTTGTTTTTTGGGACTCTGCATCCCATTTAGATAAACTGTGTGTCCTCCACCTTACTGTAATAAGAAGTGAGAGATTTCCCCTATGGTGACATAGCATCTAAAATCACGTCAGGGCTTGGGGGCCTTCTTACACTCTTTGCCAACATGCTGTTATTTTTTTCTAGTCTCAACTTAATGTGTCTTTACTAAGAAGTGTGATAAAGAATAACTACAATTTACCCTCTTCTTATTCATTCTTATAGACATAAAGGAGAATGTGGTCAGTTTGAATTAAAATCATACAATTGCTAATCATTAGAAAAGTATATATATTACTGATTTAATGATTAACAAATTATCTGGCAAAAGTACCGTCAGCAAGATCCTGTACAGAAGCAATAATGAAAAGCTCCAATACAGTACAACCCACCCAACTTAACTTAACTAACTTAACTCTATATTGTAATTATATCTCAACATAAAATATATCAGAAATGATTTTATCAATGAGAGTAGTTCCATGTAACATAAAGGCCCGTACACAAGATACGAAAATCGGATGGTAAAATTTGTACGATTTTCGACAGCCAATTTCGCTTTTTCGTCAGACAAAAGCTGGATGTGCAGACTATAACATTTTTGTCGGATGTGAACTCAACGTCCGATTTTCGTTTCATTAGTACAGTTTTCTTAGGAAAAAATCCTAAGAGCAAGACGCATGCTCAGAAATGGAAGAATACATACAAAACTATTCAACACATTATGTCACTTCAACCTCTTCACTTTCGACATGAGACTAGCATGCCACAAAAAACAGACGTCGGTCGTCCGAAAATCCAATCGTGTGTACGAGGCTTAAGAATTACAACAACATGATTATAGCATACATGAACAGGATGCACAAGGACACATGGAGCCAGCAGATAGTTTAAACAATACTCCAAAAAAAAGGCAGACAACTGACAACTAAATACTTTCAAAGCATTCATGTATATATAAACAAATATCTAAACACGTATAAATATAACTACCAAAGCTCTGAAATGCTATCATCTGTTATCCCACCCAAACAATTACAATATATAAACCTTTTGACTGTATAATCAAACATAACCATTATTAAAAACAATTGAATCAACCACGATCACTTGTATACCTATTAAGGTTGTAAGATGGATTTGAATCATTTGTGTGATGCTTTGGTTAATTGTACTCTCCTTGATGGATTTGTAATGTTTCCACAATTTCAGGTACATGTACAGGTCACCATGGTAACCAATATGGTTACCGTTAGTGCTCTTTGCATTGACACACACTGGGCTCTTTAAAACAAAGTGCACATATCCCTTTTGACCCTTTACCCTGACCTAAGCCACCCAACGCAGATGCGCTCTGTTGTTTGCTAACATCCAGCACCGCAAGTCTTGCTGACCTGTCTGTGCCTGTACATTACAGCTTCATAGACTTCCATGAGGTTGAGTGCTGAGTTCGAAGGCCGCCCCTTAGAGGTCTAGGGGGCTTTAATGCAGAGGTGGGGCCAGGATGGATTATGGAAAACACATTTTGGATGGATCTGAGGAACAGTGACATCTTTCAAATATAAAAATCAATGTTGTTTTCTAGTTCTTTTTTGATCCTTCTCATGCATTAGTATGTACACAAAGATTCTGCATATAAAATATCACTTTTGCTTGTATAAAAGATGTGCAGTTATTATCTACTGTTATTCATTCTCAGTTACTCCTACTACTTGACCTCTCTGTGGACTTTGATACTGTTGACCACTTGCTCCTTCTCAATAAACTCTGTTCCCTTGGCCTCCAAGATTCTGCTCTATCCTGGTTCTCCTCCTACCCATTACAGCGCTTCTTTAGTGTTGCCTACAACTCTGTCTCCTCCTCTCTATTTAATCTCTCTGTAGGGGTCCCCAAAGGCTCTGTTCTTGGACCCCTTCTCTTCTCTATCTACACCTCCTCCCTTGGTCACTTGATAACCTCCCACGGCTTCCAATACCATCTCTACGCCGATGACACCCAAATCTATCTGTCTACTTCTCACCTCACTCCTTCAGTTTCCTCTTGCATTACTAACATATCAGCATGGATCTCGCACCGCTTCCTTAAAGTAAATCTCTCTAAAACCGAGCTAATATTCCCCCCTGCCCGTGCCCCTGTCCATGACTTTTCCAGCAAAATCAATAATGCAACCATCAACCCCTCTCCTCACACCAGGGTGCTAGGTGTAATCCTAGACTCTGAACTGTCCTTTCAGCCCCAAATCCAATCATTGTCAAAAGCTTCTAGACTTCACCTCCATAACATCTCTAAAATTCACCCCTTTTAACTAATCAAACCACCAAGATACTCATTCATTCCCTTATCGCTTTGACTATTGCAAATCTCTCCTCATAGGCCTACCTCTCCATAGGCTATCCCCTCTTCAGTCTATCATGACTGCTGCTGCCAGACTCATCTACCTTACCAACCTCTCCGCCAATCCCTACACTGGGTTTCGATGGCCCAGCGAATTAAATTAAACTAACTTCAACTAATCTTTTATCACTTCCATCAGCTCATTCCCCACAGTTACAACCTCTTGTACCACTTACCCCACCCTATTCGATTGTAAGCACTTCTAAGCAGGGCCCTCTTAACCCTCTTGTATTTTTTTGTATTGTAACCATATTGTCTCCCTTTTATATTGTAAATTGCTGCGTAAACTGTATAAAAACTATATAAATCCTGTATAATAATAATTCATTCACTACTACAAGTCATTAAAAGGAATCGTTTATGGTAGCTTGTGCAAACAAGTTTGCTGCGGCTGAAGAAGTGTGGCTCAAAACAAGTTGGGCATTACTCACTGTTGTATTTTTACAACAGTGGTGAATAAATTATGTTGGACACTATCTCCACATGTTTCCTCGCTTCCAAATAGGAGCAGCGTTTTATATGTTTGATCAATATGTGGATGTAAATAGCAGCCTGCCGCATACCGTGGAAACAAAGGTAAGAAGAGAGAAAGACATAGTACTGTTCTTGTGGATTAATATAGTAGCAAGCGTATTCACTATGAAAGAAAATGTCTATTACAAAAAGAGCTTGCTCAAGTTAAAGGTCAGGTTTACTTTAGAATAAAAAGGTCCCTAGCCTATTCTAATGCCGCGTACACACGGTCGGACTTTTCGTCTACAAAAGTCCAACGGACGCTGACGGACTAAAGCTGGCTGGTAATCCGATCGTGTGTGGGCTTCTCCGGACTTTCAACTGACTTTTTTAGCCTCAAATCCGACGTACTTTAGATTTGAAACATGCTTCAAATCTTTCCGACGGACTCGAGTCCGGTCGAAAAATCCGCTCGTCTGTATGCTAGTCCGACGGACAAAAACCCACGCTAGGGCAGCTATTGGCTACTGGCTATGAACTTCCTTATTTTAGTCCGGTGTACGTCATCACGTAAGAATTCAACGGACTTTTGTGTGATCGTGTGTAGGCAAGTCTGTTCGTTAGAAAGTCCGCCGCAAGTCTGTCGAAAGTCCGCCAAAAGTCCGTCGAAAGTCTGTCGGACAGGCTGTCGGACTTTTGTAGCTGAAAAGTCCGACCGTGTGTACGCCCCATAAGCCAAAACCTTCCTACCCACAAACCTACTTACAGTGGATATAAAAAGTCTACACACCCCTGTTAAAATGTCAGGTTTCTGTACTGTAAAAAATTAGACAAAGATGAATAATTTCAGAACTTTTTACACTTTTAATGTGACCTATAAACTGTACAACTCATTTAAAAAACAAACTGAAATCTTTTTTTTTTTTTTTTTTTTTGGGGGGGGGGGTAATAATAAAAAACACTACAATAATGTGGTTGCATAAGTGTGCACACCCTCTTATAACTGTGTTCAAAATTAAGCAATCACATTTAAACTTATGTTAAATAGGAGTCAGTACACACCTGCCATCATTTAAAGTGCCTCTGATTAACCCCAAATAAAGCTGTTCTAGTAGGTCTTTTCTGAGTTGCATCCTATAGCAAAAGCCATGGTCCGCAGAGAGCTTCCAAAGCATCAGAGGGATCTTATTGTTAAAAGGTATCAGTCAGGATAAGGGCACAAAAGAATTTCCAAGGCATTAGTTATACCAGGGAACACAGTGAAGACAGTCATCAAGTGGAGAAAATATGGCACAATAGTGACATTGCCAAGAACTGGACGTCCCTCCAAAATTGATGAAAAGACGAGAAGAAAACTGGTCAGGGAGGCTGTCAAGGGGCCTACAGCAACATTAAAGTGGGGTTCCACCCAAAAAACAAAACTACCTGGAAAAATTCTAAAAAAAAAACCAAAAAAACATTTGGATATTTTTTTTTTTCACTTACCTCTAAATGCCTGTTGCTAGGTGGTCCCTCGTAGTCTGCCTGTTCCTTAGCCTGGGCTGGTGACATCACTTCCTCCTCGGCACAGGAAGGGCTCCGCTCTGCTCCCTCCCTCCTGTCAATCATCTGGGACCCATTACAGGTCCCAGGTGATTGAGCGGCCAATCACGGCGCGCGGCGCCGCTCGCGCATGCACAGTGGGTGCCAGGCTGTGAAGCCACAGCCCGGCGCCCACAGTTGAAATGCCGGCGCCGACGAGCGAAAGGGGGGGGGCGAGCGGGGCTTCGATCCCCCGCATCGCTGGACCCAGGGACAGGTGAGTGTCCAATTAAAAGTCAGCAGCTGCAGTATTTGTAGCTGCTGACTTTTAATTTTTTTTTTTTTTGACGGCCCCCCTGGGTGGAACTCCTCTTTAATGGAGCTGCAGGAATTTCTGCCAAGTACTGGCTGTGTGGTACATGTGACAACAATCTTCTCTATTCTTCATATGTCTGGGATATGGAGTAGAGTGGCAAGACGGAAGCCTTTTCTTACGAAGAAAAACATCCAAGCCTGGCTAAATTTTTCAAAAACACATCTCATGTCTCTCAAAAGCATGTAGGAAAATGTTCTGGTCTGATGAAACCAAGGTTGAACTTTTTGGCCATAATTCCAAAAAGATATGTTTGGCTCAAAAACAAGACTGCACATCACCAAAAGAACACCATACCCACAGTGAAGCATGGTGGTGGCAGCATCATGCTTTGGGTCTGTTTTTCTTCAGCTGGAACAGGGGCCTTAGTCAAGGTAGAGGGACTTATGAAGTTTCAAATACCAGTCAATATTGGCACAAAACCTTCAGGCTTCTGCTAGAAAGCTGAACATGAAGAGGAACTTCATCTTTCAGCATGACAACGACCCAAAGCATACATCCAAATAAACAAAGGAATGGCTTCACCAGGAGATTAAAGTTTTAGAATGGCACAGCCAGAGTCCAGACCTAAATCCCATTGAAAATCTGCGGGTTGATCTGAAGAGGGCTGTGCACAGGAGATGCCCTCGCAATCTGACAGATTTGGAGTGTTTTTGCAAAGAAGAATGGGCAAATATTGCCAAGTCAAGATGTGTCATGCTGATAGACTCATACCTAAAAAGACTTAGTGTTGTAATAAAATCAAAAAGTGCTTTAACAAAGTATTAGTTTAAGGGTGTGCACACTTATGCAACCGTATTTTAGTTTTTTCTTTTTACTTCCCTCCACCTAAAAGATTTCAGTTTGTTGTTCAACTGAGTTGTACAGTTTAGTTTATACGTGACATTAAAGGTAAAAAAAGTTCTGAAATGATTTATCCTTGTCTCATTGTTTTTTACATCACAGAAACCTGACATTTTAACAGGGGTATGTAGACTTTTTATATCCACTGCACCTATTTCAGTTGGCCTCCTGTGGTGCTTACTGCCTCAGTGCAGAAATCATGTGTGATGCTACCCTTGTGTTCGCAGTAACTTCTTGGATAGGCCATACCCATACAAATGGAATAAGCCTCCAAGCCTACGGAAGTTACTACACAGGCATGGGCAGAGTAAGACAAGATTTGTGTACCAAGGTTGTAAATACCTGCCGAAGACTGTTAGTAACCAACCTGTGTTGGAGAGTTTTAGCTTATGGCTTAGGGGGACAGGGAAGCTTTTATTCTTTAGTGAAGGTATTCCTAAAAGACGTGAGAAGGGGGGGGTGGGAGGTGCAGTCACTGAAAACACAAAGGGGGGATTTACTAAAACTGGAGCACTTAGAATCTGGTGCAGCTGTGCATAGTAACCAATCAGCTTCTAACTTTAGCTTGTTCAATGAAGCTTTGACAATAAAACCTGGAAGCTAATTGGTTACTATGAACTGTTGCACCAGATTTTATGTGTTCCAGTTTTAGTAAATCTCCCCTATTGTGTTGTGCATTTAGGGATCTTGGCAATGAAGTGAACTTTTCCTGGCTTTTAAACAAGCTAATACTGCTAAAACCTTGTGGTGCATGCCAAGTATTCAAATTGACCCTTGTGCCCTTGTAGAAACCCATGGAGCTTAGCTCAACCATTTGCAGGGCCTCAACTTTATGAGTAAAGATTAACCACTTCAATACCGGGCACCTGCCCAGGCCAATTTTCAGCTTTTATCGCTGTTGCACTTTGAATGACAATTGTGCGATCATGCTACAGTGTACACAAATACATTTTGTATCATTTTGTTCCCACAAATAGAGCTTTCTTTTGGAGGTATTCGATCACTGCTGGGGTTTTTATTTTTTGCACAACAAATAAAAAAAGACCGAAAATTTAGAAAAAAAAAAAAGTTTTTCTTTGTTTCCACTATAAAATTTTGTAAATAGGAGGACAAGCAGGTGGTGAACCTCTTTCCTGGTTCGGAAGCCGTAGGTGCTGGCAATTGCTAGTAGCAATAAACAGGAACTGATTCTGGACTGCCGCACTCTAAAAAATAGCCTAGTTTATTTTGGAAGAATTCACATCAAAATCAAAGGTGAACCTAAAAAAACAAGGCTATTTTTTAGAGTGTGGCAGTCCAGAATCAGTTCCTGTTTATGGTCATCCATATGTGGTGGCCATCCCTGGTAGTCCAGTGTGGGCATCCACGGGGGAGGGGGCTACGCTGATAAAAAAAAATCAGCGCAGACCCCCCCCCTGTATCAGCAGAGCTGCCGATCGGCTCTCCTCCACTCATGTCTGTCAGACACGAGTGAGGAAAAGTCGATAAACTGCTCTTCCTGTATACACTGTGATCAGCCGTGTCCAAAGAGCCTCCGTCGGAGGCTCTTTACCGAGATCGGTGTTTCAGACCAACAGGCCGCACCACCGATGGGCGCGCGCCGGCAGTTATCCTGCTGGACGTCATATGACGCCCAGTCAGGATAACTGAACCACCATCCAGCCTTCATTTTGCTATAGGCCAGGCAGGAAGTGGTTAAAGCAGAACTAAACCCTCCTATCTTTTTCAGCCAACGAAGATGCCATCTTAGCTCCTGTTCAATCTTCAACTGCCATGGTGCAGCTCATGTGATCAGTTATGACACGAGCCATTTGATGGTTTGACAGTTTGGTTGAGAGCACAACCAATGTGACAGTTACCATTCCCGACATGCCTTGAATGCAACTGTTTTTTTGAAACCATTAAATTGATGGGTTTAGTTCCACTTTAAGCCACATGTCAAATGTCACAACCACAGTGAGTTAAGGGTCTGACATTTTACAGCTCATGGACAGGTGTAGGCTCTAATCTTGACTTGAAGATGTGTAGAGGGTTTGTGCACAGCCTGTGCCTAGAATCCATGAGATCAAGAATCAGTCTCAAATATAACAAAAAGGTATTTAGAAGCACCACCAGAGGGATGCCTTTAAAGAAAAGTTTGCCAGGGACCACATATGTTGTGGAAAGACTGGAAGATATTGCTCATTAGTCACAGTGCCAGATTTTGCCCGTAAATATGCTCCACATAGGGATGTTTTACTGGGTTTGCAGAAGGTTCATGCTGCTATATTTAATCCTTAGTACAGAACAGCACAGTCAGGGAAGCAAGTCATATGTCGGGCTGGCACTGGGTAGGAGATGTAAAGCTTCTCCCGGTGTCTCCTATGCCAAGTTTTTTTGATTGCCACTTAGGGGATGCATAAAAAGAATCAGTCTGCATTGCGCACACCCACAAATTGGCTGTGCATTGTCCTCATTGCTCTGCTGAATAAAAGAAATAAATAAATACCCCGACACTCAGTTACACAATCCTTTACAGTGGTGCATTTATACAATACAAATCTAGCGACAGCCCTCCTGCCTCCTCCTCACAGGTCAAGCAGCCTATGTGACAATGGCTATTACACATCCTCCTCCTACACATAAGTGGCCACAAATACAGGTAATGCTTCTGCAGCTGATATTTAGCTGCACAGATTTAAAGAATAACTCTGTTAATTGGTGATTCAGATATACAGCTTTCTGGATAACATTTCTGCTATCTTCAAAATGCTACATTATTGTCCAGTGAGTAACCTGGAAGTGGCGAGGTTACATAAGAAGCTGCATTGCTGATTCAGGCACTAGGTGTCACCTGGGAGGCTGTGCAGTATGGTAAAGGGACTCAAATCACAGGACTGACTGTAGAAAAATAAAAATCCTATCAAATCTGTATTCAGGTTATCGTTTCACTTGAACCTTTTTGTGTGGGATTTCACATAACTGCAAAAATTATGCACTCCATTAATTTTGAAATGTTCCAAGCCAACAAAATTATCAGGTAGGTATCTGCTAGGACCCATTCCAATGCAGGTATCTACACAGCAGACCTTTTTTTTTTTTTTAAATGTTATTCCTTCTGAAAAACAGCAGTCTACTTGCTAGTGGGTGAGAGTGCTTAGATATTTTAGGGGCCTTGACAAGGCACTACAGATTCCACATATATATACAAATATTATGCAATAAAATGTTTTTAATGCAAATAGTTTGACCGTGTCATTTTGTGGTTTCGGGGGTTTATTTGCAGGCTGGTAGGTGTGCTAGGAATGTTATTTCCTTGTGCTGTGCACCTTACTGGAAAGACTAGTTAAAAATTGGGGTGGTTGCCAATTTTGTATAGCTTGCTTGATGGAATTGGTGTAGGGGACACTTTAGACACCTTCATCAGTCATTGTGCTTTGCTGGGCTTCTAGTGTGTCCCTTCATCTTTAAAGAGGAGTGGGCTCCCTCCGGGCATACCTGCCCTTATCTCATCTAATGCTATACATGCTCCAATATGGAGACTCTAAAATAATAGTGTTGTGACTGCACTTTACAGAAGGGCCTTGACAAGGTAGTGCAGCTGCTACAGAAACTATATTGCCAAAAGTATTGAGACGCCTGCCTTTGCATGTTCATGAACTTTAATAGCATCCCAGTCTTAACCCCTATACACACTATTGGATTTTCTGCATATTTTTGTCTTCAGATTTACCAGAACCATATAATCAGGTCAACCCTTAAGAGTTTCAATTTGTATGCAATCAGGCAGGCCCTTGCACTACATGGTTTTGGTAAATCTGAAGACAAAAATCTTCAGAAAATCTAATAGTGTGTATGGGGCCTTAGTCTGTATAGTTCAATATTGAGTTGGCTCACCCTTTGCAGCTATAACAGCTTCAACGCTTCTGGGAAGGCTGTCCATAAGGTTTAGGAGTGTGTCTGGGGGAATGTCTGACCATTCTTCCAGAAGCGCATTTGTGAGGTCAGGCATTGATGTAGGACAAGAAGGCCTGGTTCACAGTCTCTGCTCTAATTCATTCCAAAGGTGTTCTATTGGGTTAAGGTCAGGACTCTGTACAGTCCAGTCAAGTTCCTTCACCCCAAACTCGCTCATCCATGTCTTTACAGACTTTGCTTTGTGCACTGGTCCAAATCATTTGGTGGACAGGGGATTACGGTGTGGGGTTGATTTTTAGGGGTTGATTTTTAGGGGTTGGGCATACCAAGACATTTTGGACAATTTCATGCTCCCAACTTTGTGGGAACAGTTTGGGGATGGCCCCTCCCTGTTCCAACATGGCTGCGCACCAGTGCACAAAGCAAGGTCCACATCAGTGCCTAACCTCACAAATGCGCTTCTGGAAGAATGGACAAACATTCCCATGGACACACTCCTAAACCTTGTGGACAGCCTTCCCAGAAGAGATGAAGCTGTTATAGCTGTAAAGGGTGGCCCAACTCAATATTGAACCCTACGGACTAAGACTGGGATGCCATTAAAGTTCACGTGCATGTAAAGGCAGGCGTCCCAATACTTTTGATAATATAGTGTATATTTGCAAATGTTGTGCAACTAAAACCTGTTTTAACACATATTGTTAGGGTCCCTTTTTTCAGACTAGCTGCTAAGTGTACTGGGAAATGTTTTATTTACCTCTGTGCCAAAACTCTAAATGCTGTCTGAAGTGTAAGACCTAAGGCACTGCTGCCTGACTGTTAAGCTGGTCATACACTGAAATTAAGACGGATCAGCAAAGACCAGTTGTATTTCAACTTGTCAGGCTGACTGAAAATAAGGAAAAAAAAAGGCAGTGTATGGACAGCTTTAGTCTCACCAAATGTGGATTGAGATGAAATAAATCCTAAATCCTGCTACACAGATCAAAAGATTCCCTTTTTTTTTCTGTAGAAAGAAGGGGGCAGGAACAACCCCCCCTCAGCTAGCAGAGGGAAGAGAGAGGAGACATTAATCACACTAGGTGCTTTGGATTAAGGCTAGTACACACTATAAATATAAAACACACTCGCATCACCTGTGCAACATTGTGCGTCTGCTGTTGCAAACGAATGAGGTTGTGTGACCCCCAATAGTGACCCACCAGATTATTAACTCTGTGTGTTAAAGCAGCGATTGCAAAATGAATGAATGAAATGTGATCCACTGTAATGCAATATACAAGTCTCACACAAAAGCAAATAGTAAAAAATAATAAAAGTGCTTAGTCCCAAATAAATGTCATATTCAACTTGGCAAGTCCTTTCAGCATGTATTGCAACATCTATTAGCACTATGTTATTTTCTTCAGCAATAATATTCACCTTTAGTGCAACCAATGCACCATGTGTAAAAGTTTAGATCTGCACCATGTGTAAAAGTTTAGATCCCCACTCACAAATGAAGTTGACCCTCTTATTATATAACAAGAGTCCTCAAGAAGTACTTCGTGGTCACCCAGGGACCAAGTGGTGTCCTCCGGCCACCAGTGCCCTTTCCTTGTGGCGGTGTCACCAGTAACTCCAATTGGCAGGGTTATAAAAAGAAAGACGGGCGGCTTCTCATAGCGAAAAAAATGCTTAAAGAGGAAGCAAACCCTGATGGGTTTTACTTCCGCTTCTGCTCACTGCTGCAGCCTGCAAATGAGAAGCATAATGGACTAGTATGCATCGCATACTAGCCCATTATGTGCCACTTACCTGCAAAAGAATCCATCGATATCCGCTGTGTGGGCAGCGTCCATCTTCTGGCTCTCTTCCTTCCGGCTCTGTGATTCGCCTAAGCCGCGTGACGTCACTCCCACACATACGCATGGGAGCCGCGATTAACGACATAGGCTAGGGAAGAAACGGCACTTAGTTTCGCTTCTTCCCAGCGCATGTGCCATTGGAATTTCCAGCAGACTACAAGTGAAATATCTCCTAAACGGTGCACGTTTAGGAGATATTTCCACTACCTATAGGTAATTATTATAGGCTTACCTATAGGTAGAAGTCCAAAATGTGGGTTTACAACCACTTTAAATTTGATTAAACTATCCATTTCCGGTTCACATACAAAAATTGTTAAAACATAGGCATCCAGCTAAAGCAATGAAAGCAGGTAGGTATCAGCATGCGTTCCACCTGCATAGAAAGTTTGCTTTTGTGTGAGAATTGTACTTTGCATTACAGTGGATCACATCACATTTCATTCATTTTGCAAGTGCTGCTTTAACGCGCAGAGTTAATACCCTGGTAGGTTACTATTGAGAATAGTACACGCTATCGATATGTGCTTTGTTCATTTTTCATGTTTGAGGCTTACAACCACTTTAGGCTATTTCCCTTGCAAATTAATCTATTTGCTTTTAGTAAATAAACCCCATATTCTGAAACAAAGCACGATAAGTCAGTAATGGGGGAAAGGTCTGCTGTAGGGAGATCACAGGCAATACTGGTGACTTGTACCTGCCCCCTGCATGTCTTTTTCTGGGTTCAGTTCCTCTTCAAGTTCCATTCGATCTGGAAGCTCCAAATACATAAGTAAATGGTACCGAGTGGAAATTGCTGAGGGCAAGTGTTTTGGCTCAGGCGGGGGGCGGGTCCACTCAGCTGGGGCGGGGAGGAGGGCCGGCTGGTTCAGCTTGGCTCAGGCGAAGGGCGGAACGGCTCGGCGGGTCCCATCTGGGGGGGGGGGGGGGGGGGGTAAGAGTTGGGCATATGGTATGACAGCTTTGTATTATAAATTGATTTCACAGCTGCAAGGACTCATTGGACTTCTAAAACTGAAAGGCAAATGTGCAGGATATAGGGAGCAACCATGTCTTTACGATGGTGCAAATAAAAAAGACCTGTACAACTTTGTGCTTTTTTTCTAGTTTTTGTTATTGTGAAATCAAATAATTCATTAACCACTTGCCGACCAGCCACTGTATATATACGGCGGCAGGTCAGCTCGATATCGCAAACCGCCGAGTGCATGAACGCCGCAGGTCCCGCAAACTCGATATCCGCCGGCGACCCGCGATCGCGGTACACAGAGGCAGAACAGGGATCTGCCTATGTAAATAAGGGGGATCCCTGTTCTCACAGGAGACATCGTGGAGATCTGCTGTACCCAGTGATCGGGTTCAAGTAAGCTCAGCCCCCACATAGTTAGAACACACCCAGGGAACACCGTTAACCCCTTGATCGCCCTAGTGTTAACCCCTTGCCTGTCAGTGTCATTTATACATCGATCAGTGCATTGTTTTAGCACAGATCAATGTAATAATGTCACTGGTCCCCAAAAAGTTTAATTTGGGGTCAGATTTGTCCGCTGCAATGTCGAAGTCCCGCAAAAGAAAAAAAAAAAAAAAAAGGGTTGCTGCCATTACCAGTAAAAAAATAAGAAACAGTCCATAAATCTTTTCCATAGTTTGTAGATGCGATAACTTTTTCGCAAACCAATCAATATACACGTATTGTGATTTTTTTCTACCAAAAATATGTAAAAGACTATATATTGACATAAACTGGTGAATACATTTGTTTTTATTTTTTGAATATGTACTATAGCAGAAAGTAAAAAAAATGTTTTTTTTAA
>JBBDGP010000253.1:4455000-4666884 GCA_037952835.1 Lithobates septentrionalis
GGGTCTGGTGTGTCTCATCTTCCTATTGACAATACCCCACAGATTCTCTATGGGGTTTAGGTCAGGCAAGTTTGCTGGCCAATCAAGCACAGTGATACCATGATCATTAAACCAGGTATAGGTACTTTTGGCAGTGTGGGCAGGTGCCACGTCCTGCTGGAAAATGAAATCAGCATGACTTTGGACTTGATAAAGCACAGTGGACCAACACTAGCAGGTGACATGGCTCCCCAAATCATCACTGACTGTGGAAACTTCACACTGGACCTCATGCAACTTGGATTCTGTGCCTCTCCCCTCTTCCTCCAGACTCTGGAACCTTGATTTCCAAATGAAATGCAAAATTATCCATAGTCTTTGATGATTTGGGAAGCAATGTCATCTGCTGGTGTTGGTCCACTGTGCTTTACCAAGTCCAAAGTCTGTGCTGCTCTCTACTAGGAAATTCTAGAGCACTTCATGCTTCCTTCTGCTGACCAGCTTCATGGAGATGCTAATTTAATTTTCCAGCAAGACTTGGCACCTGCCCAAACTGCCAAAAGTACCAATACCTGGTTTAATGATCATAGTATCACTGTGCTTTATTGGGCAGCAAACTCGCCTTACCTAAATCCCATTAGGGATTGGGGTATTGTCAAGAGGAAGATGAGAGACACCAGACCCAACAATGCAGATGAGCTTAAGGCTGCTATCAAAGCAACCGGGGCTTCCATAACACCTCAGCAGTGCCACAGGCTGATCGCCTCCATGCCACGCCACATTGATGCAGTAATTCATGCCAAAAGACCCCTGACCAAGTATTCAGTGCCTACTGTACTGTACATGGACATGCTTTTTCAGTAAGCCAACATTTTGGTATTAAAAATCCTTTTTTTTATTGGTCTTTCTGAGATACTGTATGTTGGGTTTTCACTAGCTGTAATCCTTAATCATCAAAATTAAAAGAAAGAAATGCTCAAAATATATCACTTTGTGTGTAGCGCATCTATAAAAAATATACAAGTTTCACTTTTTCAATTAAATTACTGAACTAAATTAACTTTTTGATGATATTCTAAATTTCAAAGATGCACCTGCATGTACAGTATATATTGTTTATATTGATATAATATTGATTTTTAGCATGTGGTGAGGTGTTGCGCTACACTGTTTTTGATCTACAAATAAACAGCTCAACTAGCATAAATATAAAAGAATCTGATCATCACGAAAAATCTTTTACAGACTGCAGCATTCATATGGAGACTTCAAAGCTCTCGCTGTGAAGTTTTCATATGAGTGCTGCAGTCTGCAAAAGATTTCTATCTGTTAGTGATCAGGAGTGTGATCTACTGTTGTGGATTAAAATCATAGAAAGACAGTGCAGCACTAAGAAAAAACAAACTAGTTCATAGATCAGATGAAAGACAATCCGTGAAGTCTTAAGTGATGAACTACAGGTAATACATGCAGGTGACTTGTGGGAAAATCAGAACCTCCACCAATGGTAAAGATGGCAGCTCACCTCACTGAGTGGACCCTTTGATTATAGAGGGTCTGCCATGCCTTCCCACTCGGGGGATCAGATGGTAAATCAGCAAGCGTGTCCAAGAAAATCCCCTCTTGGTTAGATATACCAATCAGCACTGTCCACTCCAAAAGCCACAAATATCATGGAAATAAAAAGCAATACATAGTGCTCTCTGCATATATATAAAATTTAATGTTGATAAAAATGAATAAAACTCACAAGAATGGCACTTCAAACCAAGTGCCTGGTGAAACAGCATGTGTGTAAACAATCTACGATGGCTACGGGTGATGTCCCGTCCGTTCGTACGCGTTACGTCCCTGTGGGCGGGACGGATTGTCAAATGCCATTTGCAACCCTGTCCTTTTGAAGTATTGGGCATTTGACATTTAAGTGATAGGGCTTAGTGTGGGAGGGGTCTCGTAATCTCAACCTGGCAAAAAGTTGAGGTTCTGTGTACAACATGGGGTTAGGATTCAAGGAACTGTTTATGGACACAGGGTTTGAGTTTAATACTAACATTATTGATATTATTTTTATACAGGATTTATATTGCGCTAATAGTTTGTGCAGCGCTTTACAACATTAGGGTAGTACAATCATAATACAATTCAATTCAAGAGGGCCCTGCTAACATGGTAACTTACAGACATCATACGCTTACACTTTAGCATTTTTGTGACCTTAGCCTCTTTTTTAGCTGGATAGGGGTCAACTTTAAAAAATGTTTTTACAGCAGATTTTTTTTTCTTTCACAGTTTATCATTTTCTCATATAATTATCCATCTATTATTTATCAGTCAGTAAATGGGTTCCATTAGCTCCACGAGTAAGCTATCATGACTTACAAAAAAAAAAAAAAAAGAAAAGAAAAATGCACACAGTATGAGTGAGATCTAACATAGATAGCAACATAATTATTAACATTAGGAAGGGCAAAAGACCATTGAGTCTAACCTATTCTAATGCTGTTAGAGGCAGCATGCTGCTGATCAATTTTATAAATGATATGTATGTTTATTATGTTTGTACCACTTACACTACACAATACAGCTATCCAAAAGAATGTACTAACACGGTACATGAAAAAAGAAAATGTATGCATAGTTAACTTTAATTGTAACAGTGCCCATCTACAACAGAAATTTTTCCAGGCGCAAGCGATTATAAGAATGAGAGAAAGAGTGTCAACAGACTTATTTTTGTACCCTAATTGCACAGAAACAATTTTAGAATTTTGCTAACGTTGTTTGTGAGACACCCTCCTTGGTGTATTCATTAGCACTTAAAAAAATGCAACATGATACCCAGCAATTTCATCCCAGCCATCTGTAATATTTAAGAAGTTGCTATGTTCTGTGTGCCTTCGACATGCAATTAAAATAATAATTGGCTAAGAGAAGCAGTTTCCAGAGAGCCTTGTGCGTTTCTTTCAGGTTACGTGAAATGTTGAAAACACTTGCCATTTTAATTGCACACACACATATTTCTTTATTTTGAGGTTTTCGTGTTGTGTTCAGTCTGTTAAAAAATTAACATACATTTTTTCTTCTTTTGCCAACAGATGGGAAGGCTATACTGTGGTATTTTTTTCCACTGAGTGACACAGTATTTCATTACAGAAGAATAAAAACAGACAGATGTGTCAAAACATTCCTTTAAGTGATGAGTTGCATAAGGTTATGTGAAATCTTGCATTTAAATATCTTTTGTATTGTATAAAATCATATTGTGCAGAATGCAGTTCATATCTTTGAAACATGCTGGATGTACCTGTACAAAGTGTTCTTGACATTTATGAGTTTTTAGAATTTATATATTTTTGTTATGGCTTTAATCATGTTCTGCATACTCTGTATGCAGTTTTTATTACTGATGTGGATAGTGAATTTGAATGGAAGCAATGAATTACTGACAATAACTTTTGGACGACAAATGTAATTAAGTAAAGCCATCTATGCGCTCGGATAGCTTAAAAACATTATTTATTTTTTTGATAGTGACATATTTTGTAACAATGGCAGGTAATAATTGTTCTGTTCTGATCCCCAATATGACAGTAGAGGTTATTTAATTTTTTACAAAATACTGGGGAAGTTTTTTTTTTTTTTTGTGTGTACTATTAAAGGGGTATTCTTGCTTACACCAAGGTATTTTTATACCTTGATTATAAATGCATTTGCACTTACAGTTTCTCTAATGCCCCGTACACATGGTCGGATTTTCTGATGAAAAATGTCCGATCGGAGCGTGTTGTCGGAAATTCCGACCGTGTGTGGGCTCCATCGGACATTTTCCATCGGATTTTCCGACACACAAAGTTGGAGAGCAGGAGATAAAATTTTCCGACAACAAAATCCGTTGTCGGAAATTCCGATCGTGTGTACACAAATCCGACGGACAAAGTGCCACGCATGCTCAGAATAAATAAAGAGATGAAACTATTGGCCACTCCCCTGTTTATAGTCCCGACGTACGTGTTTTACGTCACCGCGTTTAGAACGATCGGATTTTCCGACAACTTTGTGTGACCGTGTGTAGACAAAACAATCCGTCGGAAAAAATCCTAGGATTTTGTTGTCGGAATGTTCGAACAAAGTCCGACCCTGTGTACGCCCTATAAGACTTCATGTACACTGCTGCTGGTAAACGGACTGCCCCTGAACTCCCCTCTATGTTATCTTATCAGTACATGTACACAGGGTTGTTTATAGCTGTTTCTAGGCAGTTGAGTTTAGAAGCATTTTTTGGAAAACCAAAGGCGGATGTTCAGAGGCATTTGAAATGCCAAACGCCTGTAACAGTTTGAAAAAAAAAAAAACGCTTCTAAACGCAAACGCGGCTAACTGGGGCTAAACGCGGCATGTAAATGCGGCAAATGGACGTGAATGAAGTTACATCATTCAGGAGAGGTTATAAAACGTGCCGTGTACATTAAGCCTTAGTCTCCCTGCACATTCCCACAAATAACCGTTGAGACAAACTCTGCAGTTTGTGGACCCACCAAACTAATATGGGAATTTACCATTTACCATATTAATTACCCTTTGATGAAGTCACGTGTGCAGTGAAGCGACGCGTCAGGGAGGAGCCAGGTGTCGTCACTTTCGGTCGTGGCCGGGACCGGAAGTACTCTTATTGTAGTCGGATTGCTGGAATTTTAAATGTAAGTTGCTACTTTGGTTATGAATAAATTTTTACAAATTACTATACGATGGAGCCGTCCCTCTTTATTTCATGCCCTTACCGCATCTGATGAGCCTGAAGTCTGAAGCCATCTTCCATAAATACCGCTATTGCTGTGTCGATCGCTGGAGGTCGATTGATTGTGGGGATCCTGCTTCTACTTCATATTAAAGCTCGATTTGACCCGTAGGGGTCTTCTTTTGAAGTGAGAGGCTGGGGGAAATGAGTGGCACACTTCGGATGGTGTTAGCTATTGGATGAAGTGGACACCGATCAATTTTATTGCACATGCACATTTATATGTATGAACTGTCATATGGAGATTTGCTCCTTTTCCATTGAAGTTTGACTGCACCTTCTGGACATTGCACCTTATTTTGCTATATGCACTTTATGAGATAATTGGACGTTATTAGAGTCTGTTATTACACCTGTGTTTATTCATTTGCACTTTATGAATTTTATTGCACTTTATATTGTTAGCACTTATGCTATATTGAAGATTTGCCACACATAGTGATTTCACATATATTGTCGCAGCACATCCCTGTCAGCTGCTGACAGCTAGTGTGTTGTATATATATTTATTTTTACTTTATTCTAGTTAGCGCCACATACCTTCTTATTTACATTACTTTTTTCTATGTGGAAACACTTTTATATGTTGGCGGCTTCTCACATCCTTTATATTTATTTTTAGCATTTTTAGTGTATTTTGGTTTAGTGCATTCGTTCAACCCCCCCTTCTTTTCATTAATTATAATGCACTGTCTGGCCTTTGAACTTAGGTCAGCTGGCTTAGAAGAGCAAATATGGGGGATTTCGGATAAGCCAGTTCCCTCGCTATAAAAGTTGAAGAAAGTGGAAATATAGTGCTGGACCCGTAAGGTTATCTTATTGGTACTGCCATGATAAGGTATTAATGTTCAGTTCCCAGGCAGGTGGCTTCTACACCCCAGGGGATCTCCACAGTATCCTTGGCTTGTTGTGTAACATAGCAAAAATGGAGTTTAAAGCTCCACACCACTGCTAGGAGGTCCAGATACAACTTTTTTCCAATAAAATTTAGGGGGACAATCCAAGGAGTAGCCAACGTATTTTGCGGTTCAAAAATACCCCTTTATCAGGGTTCTTCTAGTATGATTACAAGCACAGGCCCTGTCTGCAGGTGGTTTGACAGCCAGGTTCTCTTTGGATTGTCCCCCTGACTTTTATTGGAATAAAGCTGTCTCCGAACATCTTTGCAAAGTTGTGGTGCTTCAATTTCAATTTTTGCTACCCTTGCTATGAAAAGATGGGTTCCCTGCATCCATATTGACATTGCACATTAACTTTGATAGATAAAGTATATAAAATGCTGCTGATAATGATAAAGTGCATAGGGAGAGATTAGAGTAATGCCCTGTACACACGATCGGACATTGATTGGACATTCTGACAACAAAATCCATGTTTTTTTTCCGATGGATGTTGGCTCAAACTTGTCTTGCATACACACGGTCGCACAAAGTTGTCAGAAAATCCGATCGTTCTGAACACAGTGACGTAAAACACGTACGTCGGGACTATAAACGGGGCAGTAGCCAATAGCTTTCGTTTCTTAATTTATTCTGAGCATGCGTGGCACTTTGTGCGTTGGATTTGTGTACACACGATCGGAATTGAACCGATCGGATTTTGTTGTCAGAAAATTTTATAGCCTGCTCTCAAACTTTGTGTGTCAGAAATTCCGATGGATAGAGTCAGATGGAGCTAACACACAATCGGAATTTCCGACAACACAATCCGAACGCATTTTTTCCTGTCTGAAAATCCGACCGTGTGTACAGGGCATTAGGCTGGTCTCCTAAAATAAATGTAATCCCTTGAATGCCCTGTAAGTAGCATAATCCTATGTATCTTTGAGCTTTTTCAAGTGGGGGAGGGGAGGGATTTTACCTTTTTTCAGCATTTGTTACATCTTAAAGTGGAAGTAAACTATATTTTTGTACTTGTACCTACAGGTAAGCCTATAGTAAGACTTACCTGTAGGTACTGTAAATATCTCCTAAACTTTAGGAGATATTCTGAAGGCATACAGGCAGACCTTCAGAGCCCATGCGGCAAACGGCAGCTCCCACGCGCATGTGCTGGAGTGACATCATCGCGGCTCCGGCCACTCACAGCGCCAGAGCCCGCGAACCCGGAAGAAACACTAGGGAAGATGTCAGCTGTCTCAGCGGTGTGCGGGCGCCGCTGGAGGGCTTAATTCTAAGGTAAGTATTTCATAAGGTAAGTATGCAACGCATATTAGCTCATTGTGCCTTTGTTCTAGACCAGGGTTTACAACCTTTTTAATGTTGCTGATGTCCTACAGCTTCTTTACAGCCTATCCCTGTCTAAATACACTACAGCGATGACAGACTGCATGTGTTTTTTTTTTCACTGGGCATATTTCTCAATTGTTGCTAGCTGTAATTATTTTTTCACAGGCATTTTTTTAAATAGTGACAACAGTGGAATATGCTTGGGCAATGTGCATCAGTGCAGAAGGTGTTAGCTTCCTTTGGGGAGCATGTGACAGGGTAACTTACAGGCAAGAGGTTGTGGAAGATGGGGCAGAGCTTTATCACCCCATAACACAAAGTGTACAAACAAAGACCTTTATAAAAAACACTGTGCACACAAAACTCTGCACATCATCTTCTCCGGGGCATCACAATCCCTTGCCATTTACCAAATAAGTGTTTGGGCTTCTTTTAGTTAATAATATATAAAATACATGTATTGATTTTGGCAGTAACATCTGCACAGGGTTTTTGGTAGCCCTCTGTGATCTAGGTCTGATTAATTTTATTAAAAGTCAACTTCTCGGCCACCACTGCATTGAAGGCCCTCTCTGACATGGCACATGCAGCATGGCAGGCTAGTACTTCAAGTACATATTGGGCAACTTACAGCCAGTGGTACATCCATGACACCTCATTTAAGGATATGATCACATTTAAGCATTTTAGTTACAACCTTATTGTACCTGCTTTTGTTTGCTTTACCAGGGCGAAGACAGCATTACGAGTAAAAAATAAAAAATTCAAATTACTAAGAAAGTGAATTTGCGAATAATGCTAACAAAATAGTGATATTATTTGGGAAAATGGCCGCTGGGTCTGTACCAACATTTAGCCTTCAGCACTATCAAAGGTTTCTTCCCTTCCTTTCTTGTTTTAGACAGTTAGTTTATCCCAACCTAATTAAGACCTTTGTACAGGGAGTCTCTCATGTAGCTCTACTTTTTGTTCCCCTGTGACTCAGTGAGAACTAAATCTCGTCCTCTCTGTACTTCGTAAACCATTTTTAAATTCATTAGAGACATTCCTCTTTCTACTCTCACATACTCTCTTAGCTAGCGACCTTGTCTTGGAAATCAGTTTTTTTTATTTTGCATAGGAACAAGGTAATGTTGAGGCCTCAAACCTTTATCTTGCTTAAGGTGTTTGCTTGACCAAGGTAGGGATGGCCTTACAATGAAAAACTGTTTAAAAATGAAATGAAATAAATAAACTAAAGGACGGGGTCACCTTGTGATTTCACTGGAGGACCCCCCCCCCTTGTGACATCATCGACTGGGGCATGCTGGGTAAAAGGGCCTGGTATTGAACTGGGGTAGACCCCAGCCTGTTTATTCTTAAACATTTTTAATGCTGGATTTTCTTTTGATGAGTCATAGTTGTTAAAGATGCGTTGGGTGCCACCTCCTAAACAACCAGCTGTCCACTGGTTGTTAAAGACGCTGGCGGGCACATCCAATAGAGTAGAAATTTTAATTAAAAAAAAAATGTAAAAAGACACTCACATGTACACAAAAACACAAGATGGCCACCGCAGTAGTTCTAGCAGATGTATAACGTCTACAAATGCCGCTTCCAATGATGGTGTGGAAAAAATACTCCTCTGCTCCTGAATTCAGAGCTGCTGCAGTTATGTAGCCTGTGCCTACTTGCACTGCAAATGGTTGCAAAAAAAAAAAATGTTGCAATGAGCATGGCTATTAGCATTGTCACTGCTTATTCACAAGCCCATAGCTTGTCATTCAGCAGTTGGTCACAACTAGTCCTGCCCATTGCTCTCTGGATTGACAGCACTGTCTATATGAAACCCTTTCACTGTGAGCTCCAGTGTCTAGGAAGAGGAGCATGTCAGACACAAATAAAGAAGTACTTGGGTTAGTCAAGGGTTTGCTCATAAGCCCACATTACAAAACTCTGCAAAACAAGCCACAGATTCCAAAAGTTTGAATTGCGCCCTAACAGTAATAATAATATAAATATACATATATTTTGGGGGGAGGTGGAGGGGCTTACATTTTATAACAAAGCCATAAGATAATAAAAAAAAGTTAAGACTTGTTGAAGTAAGATGTCGAACTACTGAGGAAAATGTGAAGTTTATTCCCTGCACTATTTCTCTTCCTTAGCAACTTTTATCCACAGCATCTTCTATCCTTTAAGGGACATATAATGTTGGGCACCTCTCAGGTTCACTTGGTAATCCTGACTCCAATTACACTTACATTGCCAAGTGCAAGCTGCCATAAAAAAGAAGAAAATATATAGTTCCCACTGAATATATTTTATTAAAACAACCAAAGGGTTTAAAATACTAACAAAGCATTGTATTCCTAGCATATGATGATATTCCATCCAAAACATCTCATCCAGCAAGAGCAGTACAAAGTGCTTGTATTAGTGCTGCACATGTGGGGTGCGCTCATCACATAGGAACTCTGAATCCACCCAGCATGATGACATCATGGGTATCGTGATCCGCCCCTATACCTGTTACGTCCAGTGTGGGACTTGCACACATGTGCCCCAATAGCAAGCAGCACAAAGAAGCGGAGCGGATAACGCAGGTGGGGGACTTCACAAAAGGAGGTAAGGGCCCCTCTGTGCAATACAATTGAATTCATAAGGTTCAAGGTTAATAGCGTGTACCTGTTCTTGTTGTAGTAGGAATACTGATGCATATGTAATACTTACAGCTTGCCCTAATTGTTGCTATATATGGCCCTTTTGTAGCAGATTATCTTTAGTCAGGGGCATGTGGGGTGCGCTCAGTAGCCCCTGGTTGCTCTATTGACTGCCCCAAAAAAAGGACTGACTGCGCACTGTGGCAATCTTTTTGTGGGAGACCATGCATTTGCATATATGACCTTGTGGTAAGATGTTAACTAAAATGTGAATAATTGAATGATACTACAGATATGACCTCAAGTTTAAAATTATACATCTGTATTTATACAAATTTTATTGTAGATTTCTTCTATACTGCACTCCTGACGAAGCAGCAAAATGCATTAGCTTAAAGTGATGGTAAAAGTTTGATAAAAAAACAAAAAAAACCTAACATTTTATACTTACCTGCTCTGTGCAATGGTTTTGCACAGAGCAGCCCCGACCCTTTTCTTCTGGGGTCCCCCGCTGGCGCTCAAGGCCCCTCCTCTTCATTGGGTGCCCCCACAAGAAGCCACTTTCCAGTGTCCATTGACACCAACAGCAGGACTTGGCCCTGCCCCCCCCCCCGCTCCCATGTTACAAGTTTTGATTGACAGCAGCGGGAGCAAATGGCTCCTGCTGCTATCAATCTGTCCAATGAGGAGAGCAACAGTGGCTGGAATGGCTGCGCTTGTGCAACCCCTTTAATGCCACTTAAACCCACTGTGAACCTGAAAGCTTCCATCCTCTTTGAATCTATGCTTATCATTGTTGATATGCATTATGGCAGACAGAGACAAGATGTTGAGGCAATAAATATATATTAAATGCTTTGTAACATGTGATTTTATGTTACATGGCCCTTTTTAGGTCTACATAGTTGATTTTCTTGTGATGTAGTTCCTGTTTTTTTTCTGGATTTGGCACCTTTTCCACCAGCAGGCATTATTATACAACAGTCTCTCCTCTTTTAGTAATTTACCTCATATAAACTTCTAGCTGCAGCTCCTCGCAACATTTGACTTAGGAGGCCCAAATAATTATGTAGCACCCCCTAGCTGTGTTACTAGAGTGATAGGATTTTTCTGTAGTGTAGTTAAATTCAGGCTTGGCTGTCAGCCAAACCTGTATGCCTTAATCTGGGTCAGGTGAGTGACTCAGGGAGGGCTGGATGACTTACAGACAGCATCTCTGAGACCTCCCCCTACTTCTAGAAGCTTGCAGAAGATTCTAGAAGAATGGGAGTGGAGGTGAGGAGGAGCTGCCTGGAGTATTCTGAGGGCCCTGACCAGGCACCAACAGATGGGTTGGCAGGGGGCAAGCCCCCTCAAATACTCAGAGTCAGCCCAGCTGGGGCAGTGGAATTCGGGTGGAAGCTGGAGATGGAGTGCTAGGCTGTCGGTGGTCCTTGAGGGAAGCCCTCTAGTCTGGGGGGGTGACCTTGAGCCTGGGCTCAGGTGCGGATGGGACTCTATTCACGACACACACAGGTGTCCCGACCAGAGGCACGGGAGCAGGAGGAGAACTGGAGGAGAGCAAGAGAACACCGCTGGGCAAATCTCCAGAGAGCAAGACAGCCAGGTGGGCTGGTGAGTTAGACAGTTGGAGAGAACTGAGAGGCATGCCTGAGAGGACTGGGAGAGCGCAGTCTGGGATGGATGCAGAGTCAGTCTGGTAGGACTGGGGAAGATTAGCCAGGAGGGCTAGAGAAAGGGGCAGCTGCATCCAGGTGGGATGAAGTGCCTGAAGAGGTTGTGCTGGGATCCATAGCCACAGGAGGAGGACACTAGGACTGTACTACACAAACAATGGACTCGTGGTCCCTGCCTGTAAAGTGCATTTGCTACTGGTCTGTGTCAGATCATCCAAACAGTGCCAGCTGGTCCTGGCAGTTGTAGTTCCACAATCAAGATTTGTGCTGACGGTAGAGGAGAAGTGTATATACAGACTGTATATAGTTGTGTCCCTGAAGAGATCTACTGCTTTAATCGAGTGGGCATCCCATAAGACCCCTATCCAAGTTTATTCCCCTCAATAAAACATAAAACAAAGCCCTGGACTGTTCTCCTGACTCAAGTGGGCCGTGAAGATGCGGTGTGCTTGGCTGTGCAAGGTGGGGGATCCCTTTACACTTGTGGCTCCTTAGGGGGTGTGCTACAGTTAGAAATGAGGTGCAGTCAGAGACTCACATGTGTTCACTGGAGGTTGTCAACAAATACAGTGCCTTGAAAAAGTATTCACACCCCTTGACATTTTCTACATTTTGTCATGTTACAACCAAAAACATACATGTATTTTATTGGGATTTTATAAGATAGACCAACACAAAGTGGCACATAACTGTGAAGTGGAAGGAAAATGATAAATGTTTTTTTTAAATTACTTACAAATAAATATCAGAAAAGTGTGGCGTGCATTTGTATTCAACCCCCTTTACTCTGATACCCCTAACTAAAATCTAGTGGAGCCATTTGCCTTCATAAGTCACTGAATTAGTAAATAGAGTTCACCTGTGTGTAATTTAATCTCAGTATAAATACAGTTGTTCTGGGAAGCCCTCAGAGGTTTGTTAGAGAACCTTAGTGAACAAACAGCATCACGAAGTCCAAGGAACACACTGGACAGGTCAGGGATAAAGTAGTTGAGAAGTTTAAAGCAGAGTTAGGTTATAAAAAAATATCCCAAGCTTTGAACATCTCACGGAGCGCTGTTCAATCCATCATCCGAAAATGGAAAGAGTATGGCACAATTGCAAACCTACCAAGACATGGCCGTGCACCTAAACTGACAGGCCGGGCAAGGAGAGCATTAATCAGAGAAGCAGCCAAGAGGCCCATGGTAACTCTGTAGGAGCTGCAGAGATCCACAGCTCAGGTGGGAGAATCTGTCCCACAGGACAACTATTAGTCATGGGACTCCACAAAACTGGCCTTTATGGAAGAGTGGCAAGAAGAAAGCCATTGTTGAAAAAATGCCATAAGAAGTCCTGTTTGCAGTTCACAAGAAGCCATGTGGGGGATACAGCAAACACGTGGAAGAAGGTGCTCTGGTCAGATGAGACCAAAATGTTACTTTTGGGCCTAAAAGCAAAATGCTATGTGTGGCAGAAAACTAACACTGCACATCACACTGAACACACCATACCCCCTGTGAAACATGGTGTTGGCAGCATCATAGTGTGGGGATGCTTTTCTTCAGCAGGGGTAGGGAAGCTGGTCAGAGTTGATGGGAAGATGGATGGAGCCGAATACAGGACAATCTTAGAAGAAAACCTGTTATGCCGCGTACACACGGTCGGACTTTTCGTCTACAAAAGTCCGATGGACGCCGACGGACCAAAGCCGGCTGACAATCCGATCGTGTGTGGGCTTCCCCGGACTTTCAGCAGACTTTTCCAGCCGCAAATCTGACGGTGTACGTCATCACGTACGAATCCGTCGGACTTTTGTGTGATCGTATGTAGGCAAGTCCGTTCAGTAGAAAGTCTGCCGCAAGTCCGCCAAAAGTCCGTCGAAAAGTCTGTCGGACGGGCTGTCGGACTTTTGTAGCCGAAAAGTCTGAGCGTGTGTACGCGGCATTAGAGTCTGCAAAAAACTTGAGACTTGAGACTGGGGCAGAGGTTTCCCTTTCAACAGGGCAACGACCCTAAACATACAGCCAGAGCTACAATGGGATGGTTTAGATCAAAGCATATTCATTTGTTAGAATGGTCCAGTCAAAGTCCAGACCTAAATCCAATTGAGAATCTGTGGCAAGACTTGAACATTGCTGTTCACAGACGCTCTCCATCTAATCTGACAAAGTTTGAGCTATTTTGCAAAGAAGAATCGGCAAACATTTTACTCTCTAGATGTGCAAAGCTGGTAGAGACATACCCAAAAAGACTTGCAATTGCAGCAAAAAGGTGGTTCTACAAAGTAATGACCCAGGGGGGCTGAATACAAATGCATGCCACGCTATTCAGATATTTATTTGTAAAAAATGTGGAAAACCATTTATCATTTTTCTTCTACCTCACAATTATGTGCCACTTTGGGTTGGTTTGTCACATAAAATCCCGATAAAATACATTTGCATTTTTTGGTTTTAACATGACAAAATGTGGAAAATGTCAAGAGGTATGAATACTTTTTCAAGGCACTGTACTGTATACTCAGGAGAACCTTATTTATGCTCTATCAAATACAACCAAAGTGGTTTTAATAAACCCACTTTGGAAATTACTCCTGTTACAAGTCCCTCTGAGTGCACTTGCTTGCTTCATATTGTACATACTTCCTTCATGGATTACACCTGTTTATAGTTTATATGTTTTTACATTTTCTGGATATCAACTCAGGTAATTAAGGAAAACTGTACTGAGAGAATAATGAGGCTGAACCTCTCCCTCTGGATATGCTAGTGTCCAGGCGCATATACAGTGCCTTGAAAAAGTATTCTTACCCCTTGAAATTTTCCACAATTTGTCATGTTACAACCAAAAACGTAAATGTATTTTATTGGGATTTTATGTGATAGACCAACACAAAGTCGCACATAATTGTGAAGTGGAAGGAAAATGATAAATGGTTTCCAAAAATGTTTACAAATAAATATCTGAAAAGTGTGACATGCATCTGTATTCAGCCCTCCTGAGTCAATACTTTGTAGAACCACCATTTACTGCAATTACAGCTGCAATTCTTTTTGGGGATGATTATGCCGATTCACCTGTGCAAAAAGTAGCAGGTATAGGTAGTCCGTGACTTCCAGGCAAATATCAGAAACCAGCAGCCCAGCAATTAGAGTCCAACCAGTGTAAATGGGTGTCGTGCTGGATATCTCATTGGGTTCCTTTCAAATGGCTAAGGATGCGGTGCGTCAGGGGGTTGATTCCTGTGTAGGTCTGTCTACATATGTTTTCATACCTGCACCCGCTACTTATTGCACAGGTGAATCGGCATGATGCTCAATTCAGAGCTTATTATGGGAATAGCGCACTTGCAGGATTTACACAGGATTGCCATCTAACCTATATTACCTGCCTGACCCATGGAATAGCCGTTTCTATCTTCTCCATTCAATCACCTTGTTGATTGCAACCTTTTGGAGGACTGCCACAACTACAAACATCTAGCTGTCACTTGAGGAAGCGGATTTGTGAGAACACTAAAACACATTACTGATCAAATAGGCAGTTTTAATGGAGTAACCAGATTGTTGGGACCTATTCATTCAATGAAAGGATCGGATGTATGTATTTATCTGCGCATCCCAGTGACACTGTATAGCGCTTTCCATCTGTGAGGTCACCTCCATATGATTTAAACCTGTGTGTCACCATCACCGGTATTACCAGTGGATGAGGGCATTCCCTCATTATCCAGTTATCACTCACGGCTTGATCCCCTGTCTTATTCATACCACCAGAATCATCAGAACCTTTGTTTCATCAATCTAGGTGGGATTAGGTCTGGTTCATTTAGGAATCGCCTACACAGAGGTGATCATTATCCAGTGAGATCGGTCCATCTGAGGATTCCCTGACCTGGTATTGGGTTATTGCATTCGCCCAATGTGGCTATAAGGTGCAGAGCCCTATACTTAGGCAATTGAGCAATTACCTGGTCTGGAATCATCATTGGGTAGGGCTTGGATTCAGGTGCAGTCATCAGGGGTACCATCTAGGGGGGTTTATCACAGTCTCTTGGTTCCAGCTCCGGCATAGTTATAATTTTGGGGTTCTCAGTGGTTCCACACTTGTGCTGAGGGGAGATAGGGGATGGAAATGGGAAGGTTGAATGGGTGGGAAGGTTGAAGGGGATTTTGCTTTTTTCTTTGGGGATGTGGAATCTATGTGAGGAAGGAGGGATTATTGCTTTAAAGATGTATTTTAATGTCATTTTTAACAATAGATTTTGAGGAGATAACCCATGGGTGTGCAGAATAATTTTTTGTGACAGTTTTGCATTTTGTATACACACCCTACCATTATTGATGGATGTACTCTCATATATGTAACTTGTCAGGCTCCCAGTTTGGTTTTTATTTTTTCCAAAGATACAGATTAATCCACTTGTGAATGTGCAACGTTACCTGCAATACATAGATTCAAATATTCCGCGATTGGGACAAATAAGTAAAGAGAACTGCAGCCCCCCCAAAAAAATGGAAAAACACCAAGGTGAAATCCACAAAGACTAACAAACTCTAGTGGGGAATGTGGCGCTGTTCAAAAGTGAATGAAAAAAATCTAAACATAAAATGGTATCCCTAAAAAAATTTTTTGCGACATATAAAAAATAAATCGTGAGCATACAGCGTGTCAAGTGTATGTGCTTGACACACTGTTCGTTCACTATTTATATTTCTTTTATTTCTTATATGCTGCAACAATAATTTTTAATTTTTATTTTTATCCACTTTTGAACAGTCACACCTGTTGCACATACACTTGACACGCTGTATGCTCACGATTTATTTTTTATATGTCGCAAATTTTTTTTTTAGGGATACCATTTTATGTTTATATTTTTTGCATTCACTTTTGAACAGCGCCACATTCCCCACTAGAGTTTGTTACCTGCAATACATGCAGACCTGGTAAGAATTTATGACAATTTTTGGTACATACCGTCTGTGTTTATACGGAGCCTGTATTACTTTCTTATCAAATCTTAATTTTTCCTCTAAAAAAATTACCCAAAAGGCAAAAAAAGTAAAACGAAAATCTGCATCCTTACAACCCTAAGCCCGCCTTTTAGAGGAGGGCAAATCTTTTTATAATGCATGGTCCCATGTGCTCTAACAGGGAAAAAATGTCTTCTTTCTTTTCCATACGGCAATCAGATGTTCTGTAGATCAACAATCTAAAGTGTTTTTCTTTAAAAATAAAACCAGCCACTTATATTTTGTGCGTTTAGAAACACAGACTGCCTTTTTTTAAAACAATATTGGCTAGAATCATTAAAGTCCATTCTACAGTTTTTACAGTTTCTACTGTAAATATTCCTTTCCAAATGGGGAGCTTGAACACTGGTTTCTCCAAGTGCTCACTTGCAGTGATTTTAAAGTAAACAACTTTGAACCAAGTAGTCTAAGTATAAAATTGATCATATCCTCCCTTAGTTGACTCTTCTACAAGAAGAATATATTCAATTACTGTTTCCTCATAGCTCCTCCATGACCTTTATTCATTTAGTTGCCTTACTCTATACTCTCTGGAGTACAGCAACATCCTTTTTGTGAAATGGTACCCAAAATGAACTGCATATTCAAACTGAGGTCTACCTGTACAGACATCCATTAATGCAAATATGAAGCCAACCCTGACCATCTCTCCCCTTTCATGCACTCACTTTTCTTCTATTGACCTAATAGAAAAAGCATTTTGGAAATTCTTTGACAGATATGATAATATGAGCTCTCATAAAAACATAAGTGCAGTGGGAATATTTCTTGGGAGGAAAATAGCTCTAGTAGAACAAAACATGACTATTAGTCTCAAAGGTCCTAAAGGAATCAAGTAATTAACGATTACAGGAGGTGACATGTTTAGAAAGAAAATCCCATGTGACTTAAAAAAAAATGCAGTGTTTTTATCAGTACTCTGCCTAATCTATAGATTTTTTTTAACCCAGGAAAAAAAAAATGGAATGATTTGCATGACCCCACCAACTGTCCTAAAATGAGGTACCCAACGCTTTTTGGATTTGTTTTGAAAACAAAAAAAAAAGCAGATACCTTCTGTTTAACTTGCTAACCGTACTATAGCTACATACTCAGTGATCGCTGTTTTCTTTGGGCACAGCTGATCACAGATCAAGGCCAATCACAGCGGTCCTTTACCATGTGCTCTACCGTGTCCAATCACAGCTGATCCCATGTAAACCAATGCCGGTTATCGACATTTCCTTTCCTTAGCGCCGTCACTGTGTGAGGAAAGCGAAACCGATAACCGGCAATCCTGTGACAGCACATATTTACATTGATAATTAGGGCATCCCCATCAGTGCCCACTAGTGCAGCTTATTAGTTTCCATCAGTACAGCATATCAGTGATATATATGTGTGCAAATGTGTGCAAACAAAACCCTCTGCTTTTAACGTAAATTTTTAGAAGGGGTCAATTTGGTTGTTTTGTGGGCTGGCTCGTAAGTATGCTGGGAAATTTTTTTTTTTTTGTCCTATGTTTTCATGCATAGTTGAGTAGCTTAGCCTTGTTTCCACGTCAAAATGATGACTTTTTGGCCGCAAGTCTTCCATGAATACCTCTAGTAGCCAGACTTCTCTGGACAGTTGATGAGTGTACCTGGGTCCTACTGGTTTCAGCCAGTTTTGTGCTAATGTCCCTGGTGGGAAGCAAGCATGATGTGTCTTTCATCTGCTGCATTGTTTCCTTTGCTCACTACTGCATGTACAGTCCTTAATGTTGCCTGTTCAATGGTGTTCTCAGTGCATAGAAATGCAGGCTGATACTTAGCCAAACTTTACCAAAATACCCCATATTATTGACTAACAAGTTTTTTTTTTTTTTGCTAATGAACTGGGCAACTTTATAATACTCAATTCACTGTGTATCTAAATCTAAGAACAAAAATGGTATATACTCATATACTATTTATTGCTTGCCCGCCCTTAGAGGTGGTTGCATTAGTTTTCTTTCATCTGTCTCTTTTACTTTATTTTCACCTGATGATCTTGGCATTAACACACTTCCTGTCCTAGGGTGACAACACTCTTTCACTGTACTGTATTTATGGAGGCACAGCATTATCACCCCAGGATAGGATGTGTTTTGGAATAAAGAACCTCCAAACCCTTTTCTCATCATCATAACATATGGGAAAGATATTATATACAGTAGTTCATTGAGGTGAACTGGGAAGTGCTTGTAACAGTGCAGAGTTCTCAGAAACTTACATACTCACTTGCTTTCTGGCAGGATCAACAGGTAGTTTTTGCTCAAACAGATACGCAAAAAAGACATTTCAATTGAGTTTTTATTAGACCAGTTAGTACATATTTAACTCCAATTGGTGAATACGTGATTTCAATAGATTGGTGTAATAATACTAATAGATGTGGTAAGATCTTCCACCATCTGTCCAGAGAGTCTAGCTATGACTCCCTTTTATGAATCTTTGTCACTGGGCTGACAACTACATAATAACAAATGATCACAGTACATCACATAAAATATATCTAAACTGGAAGGCTGGGACACAACAGGCTACTTATGAAAAAGTATCATTGTGAAGTTTTTATTGCTGTCTGGATAGCACATTCCCCTAATTCCTTGTCCTGGTGTCACATGGCTAAAATGGTAATGGAAAATCTTTTCGGTACAGTCTCTAACGGCACTAAAGACCTGACAAAAATGCTAATTTCTTCTCACTTTATTAATAAAGAAATTATTTGGCTAGGCTTGGATTTTAAAGGACAATGAGCAATGTGTTCTAAACAAAGAGCTAGGCTTTGGGCCAACTTTAGATGTTGACTTCTTCAAGTTTCAGGTGCACTTATGCAATTTTGAATGGAAACTCAAGTGGAGAGCCTAGCATGCTCTTGAAAAACTGGTTAAGAGTGTAGTATCTGTTAGAATAACAGGCAACTTGGCTGTTGAATACATACTCAGCTTCTTGTATATACAGTACCTAAAAATGAAGACTGAATATTATGGATAAATTAGCTATTGACAATTGGCTGAGGAATATTAACTAGTCGCTGTCAGTTAACCCTGTTTTGCGGTGTAACTGACTGCATTGTGGTTTTTGACTTGGTTAAATTGATGATAGACAACTCCTATCCTCATATTGATTAGTGGTTCCAAATTAATAATAACTACTGCAGTAGGGAACAGACACAAACGATACGCTCAGCATCTTTCCAAATAACTGTTCTGCTTTATTATGACGCAATTGAAGGTTTTTATACACATGATTACATAGGTATCACATTAATATCACAATTGTACGTTTATGGTAACAAGAGGCGTTACATAGGCAGGCTAATTCTAATCAGGACTCGAAAGAATGTAAACATGCAATGAAAACATTATTAGTGCTGTGTGCACAGTGAGGGCAGTGTGCAACACATACAAAATAGAATACAATTATATACAGAACTTACAAATTTCCATAACAGTCTCCCCTCTTTTGATCAATATTTTGATCACTAACCATACCTGCTATCACTTTTAACCTGGAACCTCCACACGCTTAGGTGGAGGTAGTCCTGGCCAAAGAGGCAAAAACTCCATTGTGGAGAACATGATAGCTGAGCAACTTTTTCATTACAAAATGACTTTTCATTGTGAAAAACAAATGATTGATAAGACATATTTACAGAGTACTGGCTGTACACTCCTATGGCCAGAATGGCCTTCTAGCTGAATTGTGGGCATGCTGACTTATCAGCACATGTAAACACAGACAATTCTACATAAAATGGAAGATGTACAAAAGACAAATATGACTAAACTACTTTTCATATATATATATATATATATATATATATATATATATATATATATATATATATATATATATATATATCCCTTAAAATTAAAGTAATTGAATCAAAAAGTACCCTAGACTGTGATCACAAGAGGGAAACAAATCGAACACAGAGATTTCTTTAATTTAGTCATTTTTGCAGTGTCTGGTGTGGATCCAGGTGACTTTTCCTTCAAGTTCTGCAAAAACTGTACATGAAATAGATGCTGTATTGAGTCTCCAAACATTTCCTTATATATAAATGTCTCTTAACAATCCACAAGTCACCTGGCTTTAGTTTTAGATCCTTCCAAACTTTTAGGATCTGGAATCGGGGAGAAAACACATAAATGAGTTTGTCAAAAACCTTAAAAGATCAGCAACATTCTCTGTGAGATCCGAATGGAGGACTTCAGCTGCTGAGACAAAATATAAGCAAGTGAGTAACACACTCCCAAACCAAATCCCATAGGGAGAGAGTCCAACATCCCCCTTAGGGGCTTGATAAAATATAAGAAAACGTTCAGGCAAAAGTTTTCTAGTTTCTTACTCTACTTTGTCCGCTACATTGTAGACAGTAGGGGGTGTAAAAATAAAACCTCAAAGTCTTGTTTCATAAGAAGTTGCCCCCTGTGGACCACTTGTTCTTCTCGTTCTGGGGTAATTAAAGTTGAATTAATAATCCCAGCTATACTGGGCCAGAACTAGGGTGGAATCTGTGAGTTGCACAGACCCATCAAATGTCCGGGGCTGTAAATGCAGCATCCTTAGTCACCTGGTCTGCTTCCATGTGTGAAAGTTAATATGGCTACCTCAGCAAGAACCTGGAAGGCTGAAAACAGCCAATCAAATTAACTTGGCATGCTTTATTGGTTTACCTGCAGAAGTAAAAACAAACTTCTGGCCCTTCAAAATGGAACCAAAAGCTCTCTATATCTCGACTAACTATATAAATATACACTCTTTTTTATAGCTCACAGGCTTTGCTAAAACATGGAGCTTGGCTTCTTGAGCTGGGGAAAAAAAGATCCAATGACTTTGAATACAGAGTATCCTTCTGGATGATAAACTGCATATTCAAATCTACAAAAAATGTAATATCTGGGTTTTCAGGGAGTGTGTCCTGCACTGGGCTCACAGCAGCTGATTCCTACGTCATCAATTTAACACATGTGTCTTCCTTTGTCTCCAGCCTCCTCCAATAGAGGCAATAAGGTGGCTGGATTCAAATGTACGCATTTTTCATTGTTAGATTTGTACATAAACAAACTCATATTTTAAACCTTTCATTAGACAAACATTTAGTTAGCTGTATATTTGCTGCACAGAATGTCGGACCCTTAAAAATTAAATGTTTGACCAAAACAATATCTAACTTTGTCTAATAGCACTTTTGCATAAAAGCTACAGCTCTGATATATCGGGATGAACCCTTCATTACTGTGTCCAGCTTGCATAAATATATTACAATGGCTTGTTTTCTATCACGATGTTTGTGTAAGAACTCTAGTTTCATGTTTCAAAAGACAACTTTTTCCTGGCAATATTATAATAAATGATAACAATACCCTGCAGTCATGCAGAGATGCCCATAAATCCAAAATATTCTTCTGCTTATACCACGGCACTTACAAGGAAATGGGGCACATCGTTTCACAATCCACACATTCTGCTTTGGATTTGAAAAATAAAAATAAATAAAAACAAAAGGACCAAGAATCTGTATGATGGACCAGAAAGCATCAAAAATTATAAAACAACTGGCTGCAGGTGGCATCTATCCTAACAGGGTGTGTGGACTTGATGTGATGGGTCTGTTATATTTAAATTTTATTTATTTTTACTCTAACATCATGGACCACATGTCAAGTTATTATCAAGAACCTTAAAATTTCATTTTTGTAGAAAAACTTCTTATGTATCCCATCCATCTTGGCTTTGTTAAATATTATGGCAGCTGTATTCCTAATAACAACCTCATCTTAATCTTTTTTTCTCTCAATAAGGGCTTATTGTATAAATGCAAAATTACAAAATTGTTATCTTAATCTAAACTAATCCCATTTTTACAAATTTCCCCAATAACCTGGATTTCATTTCCAATCAAAGGTTGTCTAAACCAGTTTCAATATATCTATATTATTAATAAAATTGTTAAACTCATATTAGAAATGAATACTCATTATTACTTAATTTTACTTAATTTCCCTTTTTCAATTTGTGTAATACATGGGTAAATGTAACCTTCACTTTACCATGTTTGGAAAACAGATTCAAAATAATTGTGATCACATTGTTTACCATTAGATTTGTTAACCCGGCACATTTTGTTATAAATGTTTTGTCAAAAAAACTGGAATTGGCATGGTGTCCTTCCAGCTTATCACTGACCTCTCATCTCAGCCACATTCTTTCAGGAGAGCACAAAGGAGGGGGTCACATCTGCGTACATGACACACACAAGCAATAGAACTAAAGGTCCCAGCATTCGCACACACATACACCAATATCTCTCTAAAATCGCTTACATTTTTCCCATTTGTACACAACACATGCATATCATTCTCTCACTTTCTTTGAACTCTCATTAATATTTCCCTGCCTAAATTCTGCTTTCCTTATTTTGTTCAGATATCTTTTATATGTAGCTTCTATGATCAGACGGGCAGCCACAGTGCTCATCCCATCTTCCCTCTATGACAACATATAAAGTATTCTGTTTTAACTCTCATTTCTCTGTTTCTGACTTTTACTAGTTGTAGTGCCTGACCCCAAATTCATCCCACAACTTAACATGAAAATGTCCCTTTCTGTCTAGTGTTAATGTCACCCTTGATCCATCCTGCTCACATAGATAACTGTTTCTCTAGCTGTTTACTCTGTATGATTCTTAGTCCCTGTGGACCTTGGTAACCCAGTTACCCATTGTGGATCCCTGTCCACTTTAACCATTAATCTAGGGGCTCAGTATAGGCGGAACCGCACCTTCGGTTCATATTTAGTGCTCCTCTTGCGCTGGGCTTTTTTGAGGGTCTCTTACCCTTCATTCCTTACTTAATTCAATGCCCATAATGACTGGCCAGTTTTCCCTACATGTGCCTATACCCTCTTGCCTCTAAACTACTTTATCTAGCAGATGTACTACATATACCCGTGAACAGCACTATTCTACCCTTTCTTATCTATAACACTCTGATGGACAATAGATAGTGACAACATAACATATAACCACCAATCAATACAGTTAGATTAAGGGGAGTAAAATGGGTACCCTTTGTCCCAAAAATGCCTTACCAATCAAGGAAGTCTGATAACTCAAATGTAAGCAAAAGGCTTACCTCAGCCGGCTGATTATCAGAAAATTCCCGGATCGTCTCAAGCTCCTCGTTTCAGATTCTCTGGGTCACCTGGAATCCCCTCCTAAGGCAAAGCTCGCCATGCTGACTCGGTTAAATTGATGATAGGCAACTCCTATCCTCATATTGATTAGTGGTTCCAAATTAATAATAACTACTGCAGTAGGGAACAGACACAAAAGATACGCTCAGCATCTTTCCGAATAACTGTTCTGCTTTATTATGACGCAATTGTAGGTTTTTATACACATGATTACGTAGGTATCACAATAATATTACAATTGTACGTTTATGGTAACAAGGGGCGTTACATAGGCAGGCTAATTCTAATCAGGACTCGAAAGAATGTAAACATGCAATGAAAACATTATTAGTGCTGTGTGCACAGTGAGGGCAGTGTGCAATACATACAAAATAGAATACAATTATATACAGAACTTACAAATTTCCATTACAGTTTTGTATATATTTTGTATTTTTGTACACATAAGTATTTATTATGGTCATAGCTAAATAAAAGTAACATAAAAAAAAAAAAAATATATATATATATATATATATATATATATATATATATATAAAAACAGATAGATAGATAGATAGATATACTTATTAAAATAATAACATAAATAATATTTTTTATTTTATATATCTATCATATATATATATATATATATATATATATATCTATATATATATATATATATATATATATATATATATCTCTATATATATATATATATATATATATATATATATCTATCTCTCTCTCTCTATATCTATATCTATATATATATATATATATCTATATATATATATATATATATATATATATATATAAAATTTAGTCATGTAGCCATGTAGAAATTAATTAATACATAATAATATTTGCAGTCTTCTATCCAGCCAGCACATGGAGCATTAAAGTCCTTGGTCATTTTTTTAACATTAATTATGCTGAAGTGAACCCTTTGTTTCCAGGATTTGAATTAGGCTTTAGATCAGTGACTGCTCACTTAGGCCTGGTTAACACCTCTGCGGCTCTGCAATCTGTGTCTGATGCAAGCACGGCAGCCTATTCATTTGAATGGGCTCCTGTGCCTTTTGAAACGGAGGGAAAAGGTCCCTTGAAATCACAGTCCGCAAGGAAACTGCAAGTGCAGTGCGGTTCACAGTGTGGGAAGTGGCTGCTGCAATTTCCAGTGTGTGCGGGTGCCATTAGGATTAACGGTACCCACATGCATCTTCTGTGTTTTCTGTACGCGTGGCTGAGGCTGCGGGAACCACCCACACACCTAAGAACCAGGCCTTAAAGGACAGTTTTGCTTGTTTTTACCAAAGGGAGCTTCAAAGAGAGCTTAACCTAGTGTGCTGTATCTTTTGCTAGTGGTTAGGGAATAATTTGTCATCAAATTTATTTGTAAATCAAAGTTTGTCTACATATATTTAAAATTTAAATAGGCAACAGTTTAAGAACATAAAAACTTTAAAAAAACTAAGACTTGCAACTGTATTTTAATTTTGGTTAAAGAAATTTTGACATGTACTGTACGTATCCACCAGAAGCCTTGAAGTATACTCTCTGAAAGGTAATAAAAATGTGCATGGTGCTCTTGGTAGATTCATAGGAGTTTATTTACAGAAGGTGTAGGCAATGTTCACCTAATAAAGTGAATGTTCTTGCAAAGTAAATGTTCACTTAGCTTGCTAAATGAGGGAAAATTGTATTTACTTTGAAAACCAAGTCATGTGCAAGAGAGATTAAAAAAAAAAAAACAACAAATATTTTCCTTGCACAGGATTGAATGATTGAAATAACCATAGCTTCCCTTTTACAAAGCTAACTGAACATTCACTTTGTAAAATTATCATCTCCTTTTGTAAATCAACCTCTTGGGCTCTGCAGTAAAATTGTTGTTTGTGTTTTTGAGCCTTTATATGTTAGCATGTTATAGCATGTTAAAGCATGTTATACAGCACAGTGCTTGTGCTGTGTAATTTGGCCCCCTGTATCACCTGAAATACCTGACCGATCCTGCCTGGCTATGCCCTCCCCCCTGTAAACTGACTACGGTTTATCATGACTGCTGAGCCCTGACACCATGGTCAATTTAAGTGCCACTGTCATCCGCAGCTCTCCTCTCTGCTCTCCTGTGTCCTCCCCTCCCTGACTGTCAGCTTTGTTTGTGAGCTGCCCCTCCCACCCCTTCTAGCACTGTCCAGAGCAGTATACGAATTACTGCTCACAACCACTGCCAGCCCCTCTGCTAGGATTACATGTAGTATATAGCGTATGCCGTTATGTAAAATTCTTCTTCTAAATACCTTTTTTCTTTTTGCCAATCAGCAGTCACGTGACTGCCCCTCGCTCTCTTCCTCTGATGTATGTACTACAGATAGAGGTTATGTGACCGCCCCACAGACATCAGAGGGAGACCTTTGCCCTCCCTCTTCTGTAGTACATACAACAGAGGAAGAGAGCGATGGGCGGTCACGTGACCGCTGATTGGTGAGAAGAAAAGAAGTATTTAAAAGAAGAATTTAACAAAACGGCATACACTATATACTACATGTAATCCTAGCAGAGGGGCTGGCAGTGGTGGTGTGCCCTGTTTAACAACCCCTCACCCAAAAGGGGAAGTTCTGCTATTCTGCCTCCTGCCTCCCTTCTCTCCAACTTTTGGACACTTTTTTTATTTATGGAGCGGGTACCTAATTTTGACAGGTAAAAGCGAATGTTCAGCTCCCCCCCCCCCACTGCCTGCAGTCATATGGGACATGTCACAGGTTCCAGGAGGCTGTGGGACCATTTACAAAATGCACCACGGCTCATACACAGTGGGAAGCTAGCCAAGGATCCTTTCACTTTGAAGGGATTTCCTCTTACTTCCTCTATTGGATATGGGACAAGAAGTGAAGGGAAATCTCCCCAATGGGACACAGATGGCAAAAAAAACCTGACAGGGGTTATAAACCTCTGAAAAAAAGTTTTGCCTTTAGCTACTTTAAGATTTCTGCTCACTTTCTTTCTCAATGAAAATGGTCACCAGGGCAAACAAGAGGGGGCTACTCTCTCCAGCAAAGTCACAGCACTAAAAACTTGGCAATGTGTACAGACCTTCCCTACACTATTCAAAACTAAGAAAAATGTTTTGCCTTTAATTGATCAAATTTAATTAACACTTTAAATGGTCTTTGTGAGTATTTGTATGAGGCTGACATTGTAACTAATACAATTCAAGACATCTGAATCCCCCCAGCAAGCATGTCTAAATGTGTATAAGGTGTACTCAATGTGTTATAATACTCAACAAAGTCCATATAGGTCTAAAAAGTTGTGCTATCCTACTGTGGCATTGGCAATACATGGCATACTCCTATAAATACAGATGAGCCTCAGGATGTTCTATTTTGCCTGCTTCTTAGCAATATCACCACACGATGTGCTCCTCAACTAGTAGAGCCATTCAAGTTCACACAGTTGTTCTGTTAGAGGCAATTGTGTATAAAATAGGAATGATTAGCAACAAAGTTTGCTTGCAAATAAAAATACTAGTGTAGCAACACTAATGGAAACTATATAATGGACATCAATGTATTAAATTCTATACGGCTAATTGCCACTTCATTACAATTTGCATTAGAATTGACAATAATAATTTTATAGAATAGCCTTTCATAATTTTCAATGTTCAATAAGAAGGCAGTTACAGTAGGAAATATTTATTTAGATGATCACATGTAGACATGTAAGGACATAAATACTAATGAAGACATGGGTTCAGGTCTAACGTGGATTAAACACAAACCAATGTTGTTCTCTGTTTGCAGACTGGGCAAAATTGGCCAGCTTGCCTGTCAAAGTCCCCAGCTGCTGCATGTACAGGAACAGCTGGGGAATCCAGCAGATGTCATTGACCATATTTGCTCAGTGACATCACCTAGGATCCCCTGCTGTTTTTTTCGGGGATAAGTTATTGAGTAGTGGTAGTGCGGAGGGGGAAACTGTGGTAGTGTGGAGGGGTAGTGCAGAGGGGAAAACTTTGTTGGGCGGCAGGTCTTCATGGCAGCAGGAAAACTTCATCTGGTAGTGGGTCGTAGTGGTGAGTTATGGATTTACATCACTAGGTGGCTTGCTTGAAGATAAATTTCCATCTGTAGACATTACTTACATTTTTTGGCAATAAAAGTCTTTTTCATGGTGTGCGTGTCTTTACCTTTAGCTATTTGTGGGAATGGGTAAGGGTTACCAGTGTACCTCTGTACTAATTTCCCTGGGAGGGGCAGATATCTTGAGCCCCCATTTTGATAAAGGAGGCTTACAGGTTTCTAAAAAGCTCTAAACAAATCCCCTCTTCTTGGGCAATCTGATGTAGGGAAAAGGCTTTTGTGGCTTAAAATTGGGACTTCATCTCTCTCTATGTTTTGGGGCTTTACCAAGCTGCTTACATACTGTCCAGCCATTGAACAATATCTGTGGCTATTTCTCTCACATAATCCAATCCACTTTGTATTTCAAGATAAAACCTGTCTCATCTTTCCATTTTGTAATGTGCCCTAACCAAGCTGCTTACCTATTGTCAAGCCATGGAACAATAGTTGTGGCTTCTGTATCTCATATAATACACTCCAATTTTTATGTCAAGATCAAACTTTCCTCAGCTCTTCCTCTTACATTTTAGCCTTAGAAAGCTTACATACTGTCAAACAATGTAAAATATTTGTGGTTATTGTTTTTTAAATTCTACACTCTAAGTTCTATTTAAAAGATAAAACCTGCATCATTTCTCCCTCTCTATGGCCTTACAAAGCTGCTTACATACTGTGCAGACACTGTACAGTATGGCTATTGTCTCTCACATAATACACTCTAATTTCTATTTAGGATAAATTCTGCTTTGTCTCTCCCTCCTATAGTGTGCTCACATAATACATTCTAACTGCCATTTTAAGATAAAACGTGCCTTTTCTCTCTTATATTGCACCTTAATCAAGCTGCTTACATACTATACTGTCCAGCCACTGAACAATGTGTGTGGCTATTGTAACTCAGATAATGCACTCTAATTTGTATTGCAAGAGACTACCTGCCTTGACTTTTTTATTTGCTGTCTATTCACGTGCTTGCACACTGTCTTGATACTAGCCATTTTTTACAAAACACATACCTGAAAATTTTGCACAAAACTGTTTTGTCACTGACCAATTTTTAGGAAGTTGAGGGCTTTAGCTTAGTAAACTTTCCTTTAGCTTTTAGATCTGTTGTGGCTTTTACTTTTTCGACTAATCAAGTCAGGACTATTACTGCTGATAAAAAAAATCAGGCATTGCAGCCAAAACTACGTAAAAAATACTTTTTTCTCTTAAAGTTGAAATGAGTCATATTGGCGTGCTGTTGCTGTATGAAGGGTCATAGCATTATGCTGGGGCCCACATGGGATGGCTCAGAGGGGGCTGCATTTTCTCTCCCCCTTTTATCTATTTGCTAGGTTGCCATTGGTTGCCACTGTTGCTCAGGGCAGCAACAGCAAGAGGATTGGTAGCAAGGGCCAGCGTCAGGATTGGAGGAATTTGGCGGGCTCTGAGCAGCGCTGAAGAAGCCTATATAAGGGGCTGAGTGCAACGGTCACTGACCGTGTGAAGCAGAACAAGCGACACCACAGAGCTGCAGCATGAAGCGCCGTTCGTCTGAAGGTCGGGAAGAACTCCTGTGCCGCCTTATTGAGAGAGCGGAGGGAGAGGGCGGTGAAGAATGGCTCCTGCAATGCCTAGGGGAGGAGCGCGACTCGGCTCCGCCTGCTGAGACATCACTCACTAAGCAGAAGATGGAGGTAGCTTCGGCCCCAGTCGGAGGCGGGACTCGGCAGCAGCCGGGGAGGAAGAAGAAACGAACGAGAACAGCGGCTTCGCCTCAGGTGACAAGGGAGGAGAGGGCTGGCACTTCAAGAACACAGAGAGAGCCGGCTATGAGGGAGAGCAGCGCTACTCAGCTTCCCCAGGCTGCTGCACTCAGTGAGCATCCGTCAACATCATATGATGGTGAGCAGTGTCAGTTTACAAATATGGCAGATGTTTCATTCCTAGTGAATTCATTGTCAAATATTTTACAACAATTTAAAGGGGCACAGTCTGCTGGTGCTAATAATATTGCTAATAGTTTTAAAGGAGCACAGGTCACTGGTGCATTGAATGTTAAACAAACTAATGTTAATTCACAAATTCTAGGGGCACAAAGAGAAAGGTTTGGTGCTAGACATGTTGTGCATACCAGTAAAATTGATCAGAGGGCACAGATATCTGGTGCATTTGAGCCTGTTGGTAGTGATACTGAAATATTTACAGGGGCACATGATTATGGTGCTGTTAAAAAATTACCATTGAATGAAGTTGGCTCAGTATGGCAAAACTTAAATGAGTCACAAATGACTGATCATGGCATGTTAAACCATGATGATGTGGTTAACTCTCCATTGTCTGTTAATCCTATCCTGCCTATCAGGCCTTCAGCAGTGGCAGTTGGGGAGGCTTCTTTTAAGGAACCCTTACCATGTGTTCTGTCACCGTTAGGTTTCCATTTAGCCAGGCCTGTTAAAGAAAAGATTTGGAGAGGAGAATTCATTGACATATTATCTCTTTTGCCGGCTTCTAAAGAATTTTTGTTGAAATCTGATAGGCTGGCAGCGGATAGATCTGAGGAGGACAGGAGAAGGGCCATACCAAGGACCTTCCAAAATTGGTTGCAGGCTTTCTGCATTTATGCAGCAGTTATGGGTGAACGTTTCCCTGCAAAGTGTTCAGGTTTATTCCAACACTTAGATATTGTTGCAGAGGCCTTTCGTCATTTCGGTGGCTCTTCATGGTTCACATATGACGAAAATTTTCGCCAAAAATTGGCAGTCCACCCCTCCCTGCATTGGGGTTCCAAAGATGTTGGGCTATGGCTGAATCTCATGTTGCCGCCTAAGCTTCAGTTTACTCCAAAAGGGGTATCTAACGCACAGCCTGCGTTGCGTAAGGGATTTTGCTTTTCTTTCAATGAAGGGCAATGCAAGTTTCTATCAAATTGCAGATACAAGCATGAATGCTCTCATTGTAGTGGGAACCATCCGGCTAGCAGGTGCTTTCGCAAAACTGCAGCGACAGCCTTTCAGCCATTTCCCGGGCACGCTCATGGGAAGGGCAGTGACTCCAGTGAACCTCCCAAGAATGCTCCCGTGGTTAGAGCGCTATCCAGATCACAGGATGGCGGCTCTGCTAACTGAAGGTTTCAAGGAGGGTTTTTTGGTCCCGGCCTTTCAAGGCTCGGGCTGTTCTATGGTTCAGAATTTAAAATCTGTTTATACTAATGCTTCAGTGGTAAGAAAGAAAATTTACAAAGAACTGGAAGAAGGGAGGGTGGCTGGTCCTTTTGCTTCCCCGCCATTCGCAAATTTTAGGCTTTCCCCGTTGGGTTTAGTTCCTAAAAAAGAACAAGGTTCTTACCATCTGATACATCACCTTTCATATCCGGAGAACTCCTCTTTGAATGATGAGGTAGCTGGTGTTGAAGCTCCAGTTTGCTATGCATCATTCGATGAGGCTTTGGTTATACTAAGGAGTCATGGACAAGGGGCCTTGCTATCCAAGGCAGATATTAAGTCAGCATTTCGTTTGCTCCCGGTCCATCCACAGGGCTTCAGTTCACTAGGTTTTCAATTCTCGGGTGAATATTTCTTTGACAAATGTATGCCCATGGGGTTTTCTTTGTCTTGTTTTTATTTTGAAGCTTTTTCAACCTTTCTTCAGTGGGTTTTGTCTGACCTCTATCCCGATGGAGGTTTCCTACATTATCTAGATGATTTTTTATTTGTTGGCCCATCTGATTCTCCCTCGTGCCTCAAATCTCTTCAGTTATTTTTTAATATTTGTGAGCACTTTGGGATCCCTTTAGCAGCAGAAAAGACAGTGTTTCCATCCACTTCAATTGAATTTTTAGGGATTACCATCGATTCAGCTGCAATGGAATTTAAACTGCCTCTTCAAAAAATACAAAAAATGAGATCCATGATCTCAGTTTTTCTTTTAAGAAAGAAAGTATTATTGAAGGAGGCTCAATCTCTTCTGGGTCTGTTTGCCTTTGCAGCCAGAGTCATTCCAATGGCTAGGGTGTTTTCTCGCAAGTTTTCATTGGCAATCAGAGGCTTTACAAACCCATATTCCCATGTTCGGATCTCCAAGAGCGTTCGGGAAGACCTTAGAATTTGGGATGCTTTTCTGTGTCATTTTAATGGCTCTACTATATGGCAACAGGATTTTGTTACTAACGAACAGCTTAATTTTTTCACGGATGCAGCTGGGTCTTCAGGCTTTGGAGCATTTATGGATGGGCATTGGTGCGCAGGTGAGTGGCATCAGGACTGGTTACAAAAGGACATCATTCAAAATTTGGTCCTTTTGGAGCTTTTCCCTGTGATAGTCTCTTTAGTAGTTTGGAAAGACGTTTTTGCGAATCGCAGAGTTCTGGTGCATACTGATAATAAAGGTGTTTTGTATGCAGTGAATACTTTATCCTCTAAATCTGAAACGGTGATTAGGCTACTACGTTTTCTGGTTTTACAATGCATGCGATTCAATATCTGGTTGAAAGCAGAGCACATTCCGGGCGTACAGAATAATATTGCTGATGCTTTATCTCGTTCACAGTTCACGAGGTTTCGGGAATTGGCTCCGACATCGGATCAATGCGGAACTCCTTACCCGGATTTCCTCTGGGGCTTAATATGGAGTTAATTCTTGGTAACTTCAAGAATTCAGTGTCGAAGAAAACGTGGTCAGATTATCGCCTATCCTGGTCCAGATGGTGCTCCTTTTGTCAGGACTTTGGTCTGGATTTTCTTGTTGTCACTTCTTATGTTTCCCTGTCTTTTGTGTCTTCATTGCTTCAGGCTAATCTTAGCCCAGCTTCTATCAGCAAAATTTTAGCGGGGGTCTCCTTCTTTCTCAAATTCGCAGGTTTGCCATCTCTAACCTCTTTCTTTCAAGTTAATCAAGTTTTAAAAGGTTTTAGGAGGTCAAAACCTTTATTGGATAATAGGCCCCTTTTTCGGCTGCTATATTGGTTGATCTCCTTAAGATTCTAGAAGTGGTGTGTTTCTCCGAATTTGAATTAATTTTGTTTAGGGCCGTTTTTTCAGTTGCCTTTTTTGGCGCCCTCAGAATTGGGGAATTTACATCTGAAAATAAAAGGTCCTCATCTTTTCTCCTCAAATCACATGTCATTGTGTATGATGGGTCCCTTAGCCTTTTTCTTTGTAGGTCTAAATCTCTTCCAACAGGTCAAGGTCATTGGATTTCTCTGTCTAGTTCTACCAATCCTACAATATGCCCGGTGCTATTGGTGTCTAGATATATGTCAATTAGACCATGTTCTGATGATTCCTTCTTTATCCACCAGGATTTGTCCTCTTTAACTAGGTACCAGTTTTCAGCTGTGTTGGCTGCTTCTCTGAAACGCTTGAACCTATCTGGTTTTTGCTTTTCTTCACATTCTTTTCGCATTGGGGCAGCCACCACAGCTGACTCTTTAGGTTTCCCGGCAGAAACTTTAAAAAGAATTGGCCGTTGGGGTAGTGATAGATATAAGATTTATGTTCGCCCCGATCTACTAATTTTGTAATCTCTTTTCAGGATCTTCCACAGCTACAGTTTGGATTGTAGGTCATTCCTACGTTTTCTGGGCAGCCAAGCATGCTGAAACTAGAACCTACTCGGCTAATTTAGGTCTGGACTCTAAGTCTTTCACAGTATTGTGGTCAGGTATTAGGGGTTTGAGGTGGAAAAATTTGAGAGATCATTTACTTCACCTATCTAATGTTTGGCCTTTACCCCAGATCTTGGTGCTTCATGCCGGGGGCAATGATTTAGGCAAAGTTAAGACGTGGGATCTTCTATGTGAAATTAAGAGGGATCTTTGTTATATTCAACTTTTATTCCCAAATGCTATAATAGCATTTTCAGAGATGATTCCTCGTCTTCTTTGGTCCCCCTCGGGCAATTTATTTTATGTGGATAAGATTAGAAGGCGTCTCAATAGAACAATCCATAGTTTTTTAAGTTCATCCGGTGGCATATCTTTTCGCCACTTAGAATTAGAGGGTTTTGTACACGGTTTATTTCGTGGAGATATGGTCCATTTATCTGTGATAGGCTTAGATATATTTAATATGGGTTTACAAAATCTAATTGAATCAGCCACGGTGTTGGGGGGGGGGCCTCGGCCGGCAGCACTGCTGCTGTCCTCAGCCGGTGGGGAGTAGTCGTCCAGCATTGTTGGATGGACACCATTTAATTTGTTCAATTGTAGCCAGGATGGCTTTATATTCTTTAAAATAAATTTGAGTATTTTAGGTAACCCCTATGGATAACACCGTGGCCTTATAAATACCAATTAATAAATGTTTTGTTAAATTTAATTAACAGTGTTTGTCTTTATTATAATCCCATCTGTGCTAGCCCATGAAGGGTCATAGCATTATGCTGGGGCCCACATGGGATGGCTCAGAGGGGGCTGCATTTTCTCTCCCCCTTTTATCTATTTGCTAGGTTGCCATTGGTTGCCACTGTTGCTCAGGGCAGCAACAGCAAGAGGATTGGTAGCAAGGGCCAGCGTCAGGATTGGAGGAATTTGGCGGGCGCTGAGCAGCGCTGAAGAAGCCTATATAAGGGGCTGAGTGCAACGGTCACTGACCGTGTGAAGCAGAACCAGCGACACCCACCCACCCGCCCCCTTTTTTTTGTCATGATGTTGTCCATGAGGGGGAGTAGTCGTCCAGCATTGTTGGATGGACACCATTTAATTTGTTCAATTGTAGCCAGGATGGCTTTATATTCTTTAAAATAAATTTGAGTATTTTAGGTAACCCCTATGGATAACACCGTGGCCTTATAAATACCAATTAATAAGTGTTTTGTTAAATTTAATTAACAGTGTTTGTCTTTATTATAATCCCATCTGTGCTAGCCCATGTAAAATGTGATTCAACGAACCCCCTAGGAATCAATTTTGGGCAGATTCACTTATCTCTAGTAAGCACATCATAAGCTGTTTGTCTTGAAAGAACTTCTTCAATATGCAATAAAATTCACATCTTAATAGCATGGATACTCTTAAAGAAAGGATTACTTGTGCAGCATAGTACACATGGACAACGAAACACCTATTGAATACATTTTTATCACAAAAGAAATGGAAGAGGTCATGGTAACAGCATTCAAAATAGATGCACAGATATCTATAAGATGTTTTCATCTCAAATTACTCCATGAACCTAGACCCCCAAGCTTTCCAGAGTTTCACTTTGCACAACAGACCATATACTTTGTGGAGTATGGGAAGGGGAAGAAATCACAAGAACGCAACTGAAGGTTTCTATGAACAGTTGAAAAGATGTAATTTTCAAAAGGAGAGTACATTTTTAACAGACCTTAGCTCACGTGCATTCTTTTTTTCTTTTTTTTTTAAGTCCTCAAAGACTTTTGGGACTTGGTAACAAAATATCAAAAGTCTTAAAGCAAAACCCCCAGAAATCAACAAAATACATAATTGAAATACATACAGCTAATGCTTATAAGTTATTTGTTTAGCTTCCACAGTATTTGTAATTCTGTACAGTCAATTTGTCATTTAATGCACACTGTAAAAACTGCACAGCCATTGTTGAATAGTTACCGAATAAAAATTTCAGCTTTCTGAGCCTCCTGCATCAACTTGTACTTCCAGTCTCCTTACTGGATGGAAAATCATTATCATTACCAATGTGCAGCAAGAAAGAAGCTGGACAAGGAACCAGCTAACCAGAGAGAAGCTCTATGGGACTGGCAAAAGTGCATGTATCACAAGAATGGTTCACCAAAACTACATTTTTTTTGCCAGGTCAAACTGTATAGATACATCTATTTCCAGGGTTTTTTTTTAACCCAGCGTTCCACTTCAAAAGTAAAAACTCAAATATATTCCCTAGCTCGTCAACCATATTCCGTATTGCTCTGTGCTATGGAAATTGAAATTACAATTTTGTTTACATAGCACAGAAATAAAACAAGAACTTCAGTTCAATTAAATAGGATAGAATATTTAAATTAAGAGCTGTTGAAATCAGTAAATACAACCATGTAACACTTTTTACATAATTTCATTGCATTCCTTGCAGGTGCAGGTGCACATTTGGCAACAGAGATCAAGTGGTTTTTAAAGCCTAAACATTTTTTACCTTAGTGCATTCTTTGCATTAACCACTTCAGCCCTGGACCATTTGGCTGGCGTTTTTTGCGAATCGGCACTGCGTCACTTTAACTGACAATTGCGGGGTCGTGCAACGTGGCTCCCAAACAAAATTGACGTCCTTTTTTCCCCACAAATAGAGCTTTCTTTTGGTGGTATTTGATCACCTCTGCGGTTTTTATTTTTTGTGCTATAAACAAAAAAAAGCAGCAATTTTGAAAAAAACTCAATATTTTTAACTTTTTGCTATAATCCCCAAACATCCCCAAAAAATATATAAAAAAACATTTTGTTTCCTCAGTTTAGGCCAATACGTATTCTTCTACATATTTTTGGTAAAAAAAAAAATCGCAATAAGCGTTTATTGATTGGTTTGCGCAAAAGTTATAGCGTCTACAAAATAGGGGATAGTTTAATGGCATTTTTATTAATAATTTTTTTTTTTACTAGTAATGGCGGCGATCTGCGATTTTTATTGTGACTGCGACATTATGGCGGACACATCGGACAATTTTGGTGCTATTTTGGGACCATTCACATTTATACAGCGATCAGTGTGATTAAAAATGCACCGATTACTGTGTAAATGTGACTGACAGTAAGGGGTTAACCAGTAGCGGGCGCTGCAGGGGTTAAGTGTGTCCTAGGGATGTGTTCTAACTGTGGGGGGGAGGGGCTATGTGTGTCACGACACCGGTCACCGCTCTCGATTACAGGGAGCTGTGATCAGTGTCACTAGACAGAACGGGGAAATGCTAGTTTACATCAGCATTTCCCTGTTCTTCCTCTCCGTGAGATGATCGCGCGGGTATCACCGTGGACACTGAGTCCGCGGGACCTGCAATCACACTCACAGAACTCGCGGCAAGCGCGCCCGCGCCCACAATACCGCGTCTTAAAGGGCAACGTACATGCCCTTCTGCCGACGTATATCGGTGTGAGCCGGTCGGCAAGGGGTTAAGGTAAAAAATTTTTAGGCATCAGTATCGCCCCCTCACCCCCCTTTTTACTTACCTGAGCCCTTATTCAATCCAGCGCTGTGCCTGTCTGCAGCCCTTTTCTCCCCTCACTTTCTGCTTTCTCTGGCTTTGCTGAGGCAGCATAAACTGTCGGCTCCCGTTGCTGTCAACTAAAGCCAGTGACAAGAGAGTGGGGGTGGGGCTGAGTCCCACTGTCTGTGTCTATAGATGGGATTGGGAGTAAGCACAGACGAGTGCTCCCAAAGAAAAAGCCCATTCCATAGGCCCCATTCCATAGGGGGCGCTCGCTAGAGAGGAGGAGCCAGGAGCGCTGGAAGGGTACCTTAGAAGAGGAGGTTGGGGCTGCTCTGTGCAATTACATTGCATAGAGCAGGTAAGTATAAACGATTTATTTTCACTTTACCCCTTCCTTTACCCCTTCCTGACCAGGCCACTTTTTGCAATACGGCACTGCGTTACTTTAATTCACAATTGCGCTGTTGTGTGACTCTGCACCCAATTAAAATGTATGTGCTTTTTTCCTCCCACAAATAAAGCTTTCTTTTGGTGGTTTCTTGATCATCTCTGCGGTTTTTATTTTTTGCGCTAAAAACAAAAAAGACATACAAACAAACAATATTTTTTACTTTCTGCTGTAAAACATATCCAATAAAAAATGAAAAAAAATCAAATTTCTTCATCAATTTAGGCCAATATGTATTCTGCTACATGTTTTTGGTAAAACAAAAATCCCAATAAAGCGCAAATTGAATGGTTTGCACAAAAGTTATAGTGTCCACAAACTATGGGATAGATTTAGGGACTTTTTATTTTTTAAAATATTTTTTACTAGTAATGGTCGCGATCAGCAATTTTTAGCAGAATTGCGGTGGACAAGTCTGACACTAAGTGACACTTTTTAGGACCAGTGACACCAATACAGTGATCAGTGCTAAAAAAAATGCACTGTCACTGTACTAATGACACTGGCAGGGAAGGGGTTAACATCAGGGGCAATCAAAGGGTTAAATGTGTCCCTTTTTAACTGTGGGGGATGTGCCTTGACTAAAGGAGAACAGAGATCCATGTTTCTGCTCAGCAGAAACACAAGATCTCCATTTTTCCCTCTGGCAGAACGGCGGTCTGCCTTGTTTACATAGGTAGACCGTTGTTCTGCCTCACTCCAAACGACCGCTGGGATCCTGGCAGACAATGTGACCGCTGGACCCACTGATCGGCTTCCGCTGTGTCCAATCACAGCGGGAGCGGGTGTCCGACGGCACGCTCCCCAGACCAGGTACGTGATTTTGCACTTAAGGACTGCCCTGCCACAGTATATTACGTGGGCTGGTTCTTAATCGGTTAAGATAAACTAAAGACCTGAGATTTTGGAATGAGCCCAGGGTGGCCCCCTATGTGTCTCACCTCCTCATCCCTGCACTGCTCAACTCTCTTCTCAAGACTGTGTTAACAGCTTCCATCTGCTCGCTGCTGCACTGTTGAACTCTCCTCTAAAGACTGTGTTAACAGATTTTACCTTGCTGCCTTGCATAGCGTAGCCAGTCCATCCAGCGTCCCGCTGCCTGGCAACCAGTGCGACACGACGTGCGACTTGGCCACGCCCCCTCACCACCGGGACTTGCTAAAAACATCATGGTGCCACCGTGCCGAGCGGGGCTGGCTGGACGGGGCAGATGGGCCACAAACCTCTGGATACAGTACAGGAAAATTTTCTGCCGGGGAAATGAGTACTGCACACCATTTAATCTACTCAAGGTCATTGCTTATTTCACTCAATAATCAACATACTGCAATTTTAAGAGACATTCAACTTAACTGCATCGAAAATAAAATCTGGTGCCCCCCCGGGAACATAAAAAAAAAAAAAAAAAGGGACAAACAGCCAAAAAGTACATCGGCGAAATCATCTACCTTTGAGACTTTAAGGACCGCCTTCATTAATGCCCGCTCAGCCACTAAGCATTGTTCGGAAATTTTTTTTGACATGCTAGAGTCAGACAAATTTCACATTTTAGGAATCACAAAGACTTGGTTTAATGTGAATTATAAGTCAGTTTTAGAAGAATTACTTCCCCGAAATTTTAAGATTTTAGTTAAAAATAAAGAATACAAGAGGGGAGGGGGGGTTTGTGTGATTCATGATGACTGTTTGGATTGCATTGAGCTAAAAACACCTGAGTTTAGTTCATTTGAACACCTAGTGATGAGGTGTAAAGTAAGTGACCCTCTTCATTTGTATTAGCCACTGTCTATCGTCCACCTGGTCCAGCAGGTACTTTCCATGCTGACTTAGTTGAACTAATGATGTCCCTGTGTCTACAATCGGAATGTGTCATCCTCCAGGGGAGACATGAATATGTGGCTGGAGGATGACACAAGCTGTGACTCCCAGGATCTTATAGGTGACCTAGATGGCCTCCACTTTACCCTGGCATCCACCATGATCACACACATAAAGGGTCATATGCTAGATGCCCTTTTTACTCATGGCACGGAAGCTTTCAATGTTATAGCACATGAGGTGGGATGGTCAGACCATAGTCTGATTACCTTTAACCTCTTGGATTTTGCACCAATAAAAATCCCCAAAGGAAATTGTATGACAAAATCTGCTCCATTTCGGAAACTAAAAAATATAACAGTCGAAGACTTTAAAACATGCTACGACTACCATCAGGGACAGCCACTCCTATTAAATGAAGAGAGAGAGAAATTGGAATTCCGGCTTTAGAAACCGAGATTGAAAGGCTGGAAAGATCCCTAGATGAATTTGAGTTAAGAATCAAGGCAAGTCTGGACATCCTTGCCCCATTGACAACAGTAAATAGGTGCCCAAGACTTTCTAAGTCAAGCCCTTGGTACACCCCTAGTCTCAACTTACTTAAGAATAAAAGACGAATATTGGAAAGAAAGTGGCCCGGGACAAAATGGCGTATCGGGTCTATTGTCGAGGCTACACAAAGGCTGTAAAACGCCTTAAAAGATCCTATTATAACGATCAAATAATGCAAGCCTCGAACAAGCCTCGGGAATTATTCTCATTGGTTAGGGACATATTTGAACTTAAAAAAAAATTATTCTAAGATTGTCCCATCTATGGAATTATGCTCTGCGCTTCAGTCTTCCTTTGGGGAAAAAAATTTAAAAAATCCGTAACCAGGACAAAATCTTGCCTGATTACTTTGACCCTCCGACACTAATAAAGAGCTCCTCCAGCTTTTAGCTCATTTGCATCCACTTCAGTGGCAGAGATATCCAATGTTATGTCCAAGCTTAAACCGTCAAGCTCTCCGAATGACATCTGTCCCGCATGGTTTATGAAGAAAAATGCAGATACATTGGCTCCAGAAATTACAAGGATAGTGAATCTCTCTTTAAAAATAGGGGTCGTTCCAACACGACTGAAGCATGCCATTGTCTCCCCCTTGTTGAAGAAGAGCACACTCGACCCTTCTCTGCTCACTAATTCCAGACCCATATCTCATCTTCCCTTTCTGGCGAAGATCCTGGAGCAGGTCGTCTTTCAACAAATGCAAAGCTTCTTTGAGGGTAACGACCTGTTCCATGACTTCCAGTCGGGATTTAGGCCGGGACGTAGCACGAACTGTCCGCACTCAACATACGCGAACGCCTGTTAAGGGTAAAGGATGCGGGGGGGGGGGGGGGTCGGCAGCCTTGGTGCTACTCGACCTCTCTGCAGCCTTTGACACTATCGACCATCAAATCCTGGGAGATCGCATGGAATACCTTTTTGGATGTAGTGGCACTGTCCTCCGTTGGATCAACTCCTTTCTCACGGATAGGACCCATCAAGTGCGGATGAACGCTTGCAGCTCGCAAATGGAACCACTTCTCTATGGAGTCCCGCAGGGCTCGACATTGAGGCCTCTGCTATTCAACTGCTATATGCGCCCACTCGCTGACATTATTGCTACACACAAAATTAGCATGCCAGACCTAGGCAGATGACACGCAGATCCTGGCTGATGCTGACAATGGGCCAAATATGCACCTACAACTGAGAAATGGCCTCCGTCACATACAAAAATGGATGGCCGACAATAAGCTAGGCCTCAATGAAGCAAAGACCGAGGTGATGCTGGTGGGTCCTCAATCAACCACCAATTTTCTCTTGGCCTGGCCCACTTCATTCTGCCCCATGCCAACACCGGTAAAACAGGTCAGGAACCTAGGTAACATCTTTGATCCCTGCCTATCATTTATACCTCATGCAAAACTCTGTATCAAAAACTCCAACTTTTATATACAGAGACTCTGGAAAATTAAAGCTCTATTAACCGGCTAACTCTTGTATAGGGCCTTGTGCATTCCCGGTTGGATTGCTCTAAACATCTTTTTTCTTGGACTACCATTGCCTGGTCTCCGGATGTGCCAGAACAGACCACATCTCTCCCGTGCTGGAAAAACTGCACTGGCTCCCTATCGCCAAGCGAGTACTATTCAAGGCAATGTGCTATATATATAGGGCACACCGGAAACTGGGCTCAATTTATTTGTCTGAATGGGCCCCTCACTATGTACCGTCAAGACCACTCCGATCGGCCAACTTACTTCTCACAGAACCGACAATGAGCAGACTAAAATTTACTGGTAACAGACGTCTGGTTACAGAGGACAATGAGCTGTGGAACTCCCTTCCAGCGTCTCTAAAGTCCTTACCCTTCCTCCCGAGTTTCAGGAAGGGTTTAAAAACCTTCCTCTTTATCCCGGCCTACGGAATAATCTGATGAAGAATAGAAATCATACAAAAACATGGCTTTTGTATGCTAACCCTCCTCTCCCTTCTCGAGGGTTAGTCCCCTCCCCCGTCCCCCCCCCCCCCCGGTTCTTCTCTGTTTTTACTCTACCTCTTTCCTACTGGGCACCCTAGGCTCCTTTTTTAACGTTCTTTTGGAAATCTCACTTGATTTTAGGGTCTTGGTGTGCCTAGACGCGCTCCCAACGGAGCGCATTCGGCGCAATACAAATCCCATATCAAATCAAATCAAGATCTATAGCATGTGCCTGGACCCAACCTTATGTTAGCTAATGTAAAACAGAGCAAGAATTGTTCCTATTTTATCATGGAAACTGATCACCCCTGATGACGTTATTTATGATGAAATGATCGTCGGGACGGACATGTACACATGCTTCTGCACATATGTGATCGCTGTCTTGATTTTAAGGAAGTGTTTGGATTGTTTGGATTGAGACATGCTCTCAGCTTGAACTTTTGCTATCCTGTGTATATGCACTGCTGCTAATAAACTGCAAAGAGGAGACAATATTACACTATGTGGAGTCTTTTGTCTATCTATATACTCTTTCTCTGAGGCTTTTCTAAACACCACGCCCTGATCAGCTGGGCCTGGTGTGTATCTTCTGAGGCTACTGGGGAGAGACGTCAGCGATTTGTGACCTCCCTGAATAAGTGGGGTCGCTGGTTTCAGGTTTACAGTTGTGCCATACTCTTTCCATTTTCAGATGATGAATTCAACAGTGCTCCATGAGATGTTCAAAGCTTGGGATTTTTTTTTTTATAACCTAACACTGCTTTAAACTTTTCCACAACTTTATCCCTGACCTGTCTGGTGTGTTCCTTGGCCTTCATGATGCTGTTTGTTCACTAAGGTTCGCTAACAAACCTCTGAGGCCTTCACAGAACAGCTGTATTTATATTGAGATTAAATTACACACAGGTGGACTCTATTTACTAATTAGATGACTTCTGAAGGCAATTGGTTCCACTAGATTTTAGTTAGGAGTATCAGAGTAAAGGGGGCTGAATACAAATGCACGCCACACTTTTCAGATATTTATTTGAAAACCATTTATCATTTTTCTTCCACTTCACAATTATGTGCCACTTTGTGTTTGTCTGTCACATAAAATCCCAATAAAATACATTTCCGTTTTTGGTTGCAACACGACAAAATGTGGAAAATTTTAAAAGGGTATGAATACTTTTTCAAGGCACTGTATATAATTTAAAAAAAAAGTATAGTTCATTTTGTACACACTTTGAAGGTTGTGCAAACATTTATCAAAATTTTATTTTTTTATAAAAGTTGCACCAGAATGAGTAATGCCCTTAAACATCATTAATAAAGCTCACCTCCCTCCAACTCCAGTCCCACGTTTTGAAGCCTGTTTTTACTTAATTGAGTCTGCAATCAAGTGACCCTTCTTGGTGCCTGCTGATCCATGGCTGCAATCCATGTTCACACTTTGCTTCAATCCATGCCCACACTTTGTTGTGATGTCAGCACGCCCTTCAGGATCCAGCGAGGACCTGCTAATGGACAGCTAATGGTAAGTATTCATGTCACTAGGCAGTAATGTGGCCATCTGAAAAAAGACCCTCCCAGAATGCAATCCTGAATAAAAAGATAAAGGACCCAGTGGTTTAGGTTAGTCTGTGCCTTCTAGGTAGGTTTTAAAAAAAAAAAATCTAAATAGGTAAAACGTTTTGAGTTAATAGATAACATGAATGTGCTTTTGGGAATCAGTGAATGTCAAAGATACTCAACACTATAAATAGTAGCGTGGGGAAGAAAAGAATCTGCAGTGGGTTGTGCAAACCTGTGGATTTGCTTTCCTGATAAGCTGGTTTAGCAGGAACCGGCTGACATTCGTTTTTGTGTGTACAGCTGCCTGTCTGACAGAAGCATCCACTCAGTATCCAATCAGTGCTGGCAGTCATTGGCTGCGACAGCTGATCAGTGTGTTCTGGTAGGGGGGGCAGTCCCCCTGTCAGAACGCAATGGCATAGAGGGGGCGATTGGCGCACTAACATCACGTGTGTTAGTATGGCGATCTGCCAGTTCAGTTGTTGGATGAAGAAATAAAAAAAAAACTGAGTGTGTGTATCAAACTTTACTGTAGCGGCACTAGCAAGGATAAATCATACTGTATGTTAATCAGCTTCTTTACATAAATGGTCAAGATAGTATAATATATCCTTGAAATGTAAACAGTCAAATCCAAATGTCCCTATGAGAGATATATATAATATTTTTTTTGTGTGACAGGATCTGAATGCATCTCATGATTTTGATGAATTATGACAATAATGTTAATTTATTATACTGTCAAACGTCAATTTTAGTTTTTAGTAGGATTTAATTTACTATTACTCCATTGCCAGAGTCCAGGGCTCAGCAACTTCTGCCACTGCTTTTTTATATGAAATTATCCTGTGACTATGGAGATCCATCTTTAAACTAAGCTATAGATCAAGGTTTAAAAGACAAGACTATCTCCAATAAAGATCACTGAAATGTTACTTCATTTTTCAAATTTGCTCTGCAATGCAAGTGGACAAGTTTGGTTAGAGAAACTCAAAAAAAGACTACACAAAGCCCTGTCCTCAACCCTGTTGAACATCTTTGGGAAGAACTGGATTGCTGTTTGCCGTTTTCTCATTCAAAACCAGTATCTGTCCAAATGCTCATTTTGACTTAATGGCTGCAAATTCTCACTTTAAAATCTTGAGGGAAGCATTCCTAGAGTTGAGGCTGTTATAGCCACAAATGGTGGTGGTGATGGTGGGAGAGGCCCCATATTAATGAACATAGTTTTAGAATAGGATGTCAAGCAGGTTCATATGGGTTTGAGGTTCTTGTCACACAAACCTTTGCCCGTATAGTGTATATTGGTGGTTTTATAGTAATACAGTATACTGTATGTGCAACCTTTGTGGGTTAATCTTCATCTAAAAACTTTTGTAAGTATCACTAAATATGTAAATGCTTTGAAGGACTAGGTGTGTTTATCTTTATAAAATATATTACTTATTAGATGATGACTGTGGTTTTAATATATCGCACATAAACAGTATACTATTACACCAACAAAATCAGGTTTGAAGATCAGAAATGATTATCTCCTGTATAATTAAAAGTATTTTTCATAAACAATCACAGGCAAGGAATAATAATAATTCAAGGAATAATAATAATAAAAATAGTCATAATTAACCACAGGTGGCGATAGGTGGAGAAAGGTTTACTGTATCTTAACACCTTATTTGATTGACATTAACTTGTACTATAAGGACACATGTGCATTGACACTGCAAATGTATTTTTGTTTCAAAGCCAGCTTTACATTTTAATTGCCTGCTGTATTTTAATTAGATTTTAGGACAGGTGAAAATAATTAAAAGTACACCTTTCATATATTAATTAAAGCGCAATAATAAAAGGATTAAGGGAAATCATTTTATCATAAGACCAAGGGAAGAAGAAGAAGCCAAGGTGTGCTCCTGTATAAGCATATCTAGTAACTGTATTTTTTCAGGTTTTATAACATAAACATTAATAGACCATCAAAACACTTGGCTGCCTTCACACCTCTGTGGGTTTTATACATTGCCATTGGGGTGTGGTGTATTTTAGACATGATTTATATGCAGTAACATTTATTACTATTTAAGATATACTTTGCTTAATACTGTACAAAAGCAAACAAGTGAATGTAACCCAAATGAGTAATTAATCCAGGCACATACAGTAAGTAAATACAAATATAAAAGTTAGAATGGTATAATATATCTGATTTGAAAAAAAAATACTTGCAATAAGAAGAAAGTAATTTATATAAAGAGGCAAGTCTTTGTTATATACATAAAATGTACAAATACCATATGTTTCAGCATAGAAAATTTGTTTACTTGAAAATCTTTAAATGATAACCACTGGTTGAGTACTGTAGTATGTGATACTTTTGTGTTTGAACAATTAGATTTTCAGGACAAGCTTTCTGGGTGTTCCCTACTTCTCCATCCATATACAGAGAACCCATTGTGCGATACAACTATTTCCACAGTTTCAACTTCCACCCCAACACACCAAAAGGGCCATCATACATAGCCAGGCCACTAAATACCAACTGATATGCTCTAACCCAAGAGTCAGAAAGACATGTAGCCAGATGCTGGGCTACAGCAATATGCGGTGGAGACATTGCCTTTTATTTATTCTTCTCTCCCTCTACTGAGATACTGATGGCATGCTGCACCATTCTCCTCTGGCCAGCAGGTGGAAAGCTAAAGCCAAGAACGCCCATAGATTTCTATGCTGAGCATTAAGTCTCTTGGGAGTTGTATTCTGAGATGGCAGCCATATAATGAGAAAAAATAGACTTCTTGCACTACAGATTCCAATAGGCACAGTATAAGGAGTGGAGAGGTGATTTTTTTTTAAACTACCTTGGAAAGTGTTTCCTCTTGGCACCAAAGAAATTAGAGAGAGAGCACCTCTGTCTGGATATTTGTCTGCCAGCTGGAGACAATACCAGCAGAAATCTGAGACTGGGAGTGAGAACACCTAGGACAGCACAGCATCACCCACATCACAGCACTTGCACCACTGCCACAGGGAGACTGGAGCGCTTACTCACCCTCTGCTTCCCACCGCTGATCACAGGAGGTATTCTTGGAGAGACCAAGGGCCCCCCTTTTACAGCTATAGGTCAACGCAGCATCCCAAGGACTGGTGAGAGGGCTATTTACCCATTGCTGATACTGCTAGCAGGGATTGAGCCACTGAGAGCAGGACACCAACTGCACCCAAATCATACTGCACCCGTACTGCACTCTATTCCACACTTATTTCAAATCTAGACTGCACCTATACCAACCCTATATGGCATTGTACTGAACCTTTACCGCATCTACACCACATCTACAACATGTATAACAAACAAACAAAAAAATGAATAATGGCCATTTATGTGTGTGCGGCATGCCGGACATACCATATAGGTGTATGGGAAGCATGACATGTTTGCAATCACATTATTGCAAACAGGAAGCTTTATTGGCTTCCTTTAGAAAGTCCTCGGGGTGCAGAGCTCTGCCCCCTGAATACTCCCTCTATAGCATTGTTCCCTGCTGTGGTGTGATTGGTGGGTCCCGCGCTGTCACTTCCGGTTTCTCTGACTCATCCTGGCTGGTCTGAAGATGGATGGAAGGCGACTTGCTGTGAGAGCTGCGAGTATGGGGGGGGGGGGGAGAGGGAGGACATCTAATGTAAAAAGGGACTCTGATGGGGACAACTGATGTAAAGGGGGACTCTGATGGGGACAACTGACGTAAAGGGGGACTCTGATGGGGACAACTGACGTAAAGGGGGACTCTGATGGGGACAACTGACGTAAAGGGGGACTCTGATGGGGACAACTGACGTAAAGGGAGACTCTGATAGGGACAATTGATGTAAAGGCAGACTCTGATGGAGACAGCTGATGTAAAAGGGCGACTCTGATGGGGACATCTAATGTAAAGGGGGACTCTGATGGGGACATCTAATGTAAAGGGGGACTCTGATGGGGACATCTAATGTAAGGGGGACTCTGATGGGGACATTTAATCTAATATAAAGGGGGACGCTGATGGGGGCAACTGATGTAAAGTGAGGCTGCAATTGAGTGGCGAAGTGAGGCTGTAATTGATTGGCTCAGTGAGGCTGTAATTGATGGGCACAGTGAGGGTGCAATTGCTGGGCACAGTGAGGCTGCAATTGCTGGGCACAGTGAGGCTGCAATTGCTGGGCACAGTGAGGCTGCAATTGATGGGCACAGTGAGGCTGCATTTGATGGGCACAGTTTTATCTGGCAGTAATGATACATAATCACCTGATAAATGGCTATTTACAGTCCTGCATCACTAGCAGTTTAATTTTTCAGTTTGTTTGCGCCCCCCCAAAAAATTTTGAGCACCAACCGCCACTGGTAGAGACTATATTGTACCTATTATGTACCTATACTGCATGCAGGTTAACTGGGCCCCAGCGATAGCTGGCAGAAGAACATCTTAAACGACTGCCCCTCCCATTATAAATATTTTGCAAACCCCCTTTGTTCCCATGCCCTCCTCCGCTACCATCCTCCTTTTCTTTTGGACAGTGCATACCCAGTTGGTTTAGGACTAGCTTTGCCGCTATACATGCTCTCTGGCAGTATAGTTCCAGCACTCGGTAGATTAAACTTTACTGCTGCTCACTGCTGCAATTGAGGTGGCCTTGCAACTTTTTATGCTGATCTGAATATAATTTTATTCATAGTCCGTACTGTTAAACACTTTGTATACTAAATTGTGTTATTAGCATTGTTAATCCATTTGTGCTTGCCTAGTCACCAACCATATTGGTTGACAATATATTAAGTTTACCTTTACTACATGGTTTGGTGCCTGTTTTCTTTGATTTAGCACTACTAATGGGTATTGATACTTTCAGTGAATTCCTGTGATATTGTACGTTTGTACACTCAACCTGGTGTGTCAGAGCTGCTGAGGTTCTTGAGATGGACCCATCCTATCCAACAGCTCCTACATGAGTAGTGCTACATTCACATTTCAGAGAACTAACAGAATCTTTTTTTAAGAATGGGTAGAACACCATACCATCAGTACAAGCACAAACACTGCCTTGAAAGCCTGAAGAAGAGAAAAACTTCTACAATATAAAGAGAAAAAATAACAAATAACCATTTACCCATAGTAACCACAAATAGTCCAACAGTAGAAAGGTTTACAAAGATAATCCAGCTGTAACTGTCATAACAGGATGACATACTGAAAAACATCTCCCAACAGCCCCAAAGCAGCAGGAAACATAATTCTGATTACAGGTATTCAAACAAGGGAAAAAAAACCTTGCAACAATAAATGCTGCAAATGGTGCAGCCACATCAACCCAATACAAAGTGTCACACACTCAAAAGGAATATTACTAGATTATACAGCTGCACCAACAGTAATGTATTTAATTCAGTGTAACAAGTGCAACTAGGGATATTTCATTTGTGAATTACATTGGTGAAATAGGTCAGAAATTACATTCTGTGAAAGACATGAATGTTTTTGGTTATTAACCATTTGCCGACCGTGCTATAGCTGAATGACAGCTACAGCACGTGCGGCTAGTTCTGGGAGGCCGTTATATGACGGCCTCCTGTGATCGCGCCCGCTGTGGGGCTACTGACCACAGATTGAGGTAAAGAGCCAATCAGCGGTTCTTTACCACATGATCAGCCGTTTCCAATCACAGCTGATCACGCATGTATATAGAAGTTGATTACTCCTTTCCTCATGCCGACAGCATGTGGAGAGGAGAGGAGAAGAGAGCCAATAACCGCCTTCTCTAAAAGGGAAATGTACACTGATAATCAGAACACAGAGTGTTCTGATTATCAGTACAGTCCCTACAGTGCCCGCTAGTGCTGCTAATTTGTGCCCACCAGTACTGCCCATCTGTGCCCAACAGTGCTGCAAATAAATGCCCACCAGTGCTGACAATCAATGCACATCAGTGCCTCCTCAAAAGTGCCACCTATCAGTGTCCATCAGTGCCGCCTATCAGTGTCCATCAGTGCCGCCTATCGGTGCCCACCAGTGTCTTCTCATCAGTGCCCATCAGTGCAGCCTATCAATGCCCATCAGTGCCACCTCGTTAGTGCCCATCAGTGCAGCCTCATCAGCACACATCAGTGAAGGAGAAAAATGATCCAAATTTTATAGCAAACTATGAAAACGTTTTTTTTTTTTTAATTCAAAATTTTCGGTAATTATTTAGCAAAAAATGGGGAGGAGTCTTTCTCTTGGGACCATGGCCTTCAGCAGAAAGCAGAGAACCAGCCACTCTGGGGGATGTGAGCAAACTCCGCGGTCTAGGCGGAATGGAGAATCTTCAGTGCGTGAGCGAGCAGATCCACCATTGCTAGCTCCCTGTTGACTGAGTGACTGTTGGGGGGTCACTGTCATCTTTACCGGTACAGACCCAGCATCACTAGGTGCACAGCCAGGCATCCTTCACTGGTTGCAGATTCCATTGGTTTACTGGTCGCCAATGCACAGCAATTCTTTTGGGCCCTTGTTGAGCTAGCTGAAGACACTGAAAATCTACATCACAAGGACTCTTCTCTTCTTCCCCCACTTAAAGGACACACTATCTGCACACATTAAGAGTAACTCTACTCAGAGATTAATCATTGCATTACTTGTAACTTGTTGTTTATTATTTGTGCCACAAACGTGTTGGGCCTGTGGCATCGGGATTTGAAGGGAGCAGTCTGACATAAAAGGTCATTCTCTTTCCTCTTATACCTGGGGTCATAGGTTATTTCAGGACCTACTGGTTAATACTGTTTGGTTTATTGTGTTTTTCTTTGCATTGCATATCCTTTGCATATTCACCAAGAGTAATGCCACGTACACACAATCAGATTTTTCGATGGGAGCTTGTCGGAAATTCCAACCGTGTGTAGGCTCCATCAGACATTTTTCGTCAGAATTTCCGACAAACAAAATTTGGGATCTGGATCTGAAATTTTCTGAGAACAAAATCCGTTCTCGTAAGTTCTGATTGTGTGTACACAATTCCGATGCACAAATTTTCTAAGCATGCTCGGAATCAAGCAGAAGAGCCCACTGGCTATTGAACTTCATTTTTCTCGGCTCATCGTACGTGTTGTACGTCACCGTGTTCTTGACGTTCGGAATTTCCGACAAGATTTGTATGACCGTCTGTATGCAAGACAAGTTTGAGCCAACATACATTGGAAAAAATACATGGATTTTGTTGTCGGAATGTGCGATAGTGTGTACGCGGCATAAGAGTTTAATACTGAAAGATATCTGCCTAAGTCATTTTGTTCTTATCTGCTTCAAGAAACTTAAGTAAAATACTTGTTACTTTGCTACAGTCTGGTGTCTGTGTAATTGTACTATCACTTTGAAATATGTCCAAACAGAGGTGTCGGGAGGCTTGCAGGTTCAGGGCAACCTTTGGAGTCAGTCATCTTCCAGTGGCCCTCACAGAGGTGGCGCTACACTGCTATAAAACTTCTGCAGTTAATTTGGGAAGGGGGATGTGAGATTATGCTCCATAAATTTTCTGCAAAATGTGATATAGCAATGTGAATGGTGCCACACTAATCATTAAAAATGTATCTTTTTATTGATACCAATAACATAACTTTCCATTCATTTATTGTTTTTTTAATGTATCATTTTCATGCTCCCTCCACACCATTGGGACTGCGAAAGGCATGGAATTTTTCTTCTGCTTTAACCAATGATGCAAATGTAATGCAACAATAATGAGGGGGCCACCTCTTGTCCTGATCCCCCATTTTGCATCCAAAATATAGCTGTATGCCTTTTTTACCACTGCTGTCATACTGCACTTTTGAGATGCAAATGTAACCTTGCAACAAATGTAGCAGAAGTTATATGCGTTGTTTACACAGTTTCGAGGCATCTTGGCTTCTGAGGGAAAATATTACAAAACTGTTCCTTGGAAATGTTAGGCAATGACACTTTCACCGACCACCAGATGTAACTGTATGATGTGTAGATCTGACCAAGACAAATGTACCTTGCAATAAAAGAACAATAAATTACAGTTAGGTAATAATCTTTAGTCTCAAAGTGAAGATAAATTTATAGACTTCTATTTGGTACCATTTTAATTAATTCTACTGTACTTTTTCGAGAAGTTACAAGGCATCATGCTGCCCTAACTGCAACATGAAAAACATGCGCACACCATTACATCTGCTTAGGTAACAGATCCTAAATCCTCCATGGTGGCAACTTATTAGGTTTTGTATTCAAGGAACCATCCTTTACTGTAGACTTCAGTGAAACTATTTAATTAGTTGTGAACTGTCTCTGGTGTTTTTGCGCACTACCAAATTGTTTACTGTAGGCCATCTAGAAGTTTTCCAACTGTACATGTAAATTAATTTTTAAGAGATACAAATTCTGTGGTGGAAGCCCCCTAAAAGATAGATTACCTGTATGACTCACTTTGCCCATTTAGAAGAATGGGCTAAATGACAGAGTTTCTTTTAAAAAAAGTAGAGTCTCTTTAAAACTACAGGCAACTTACAAAAAATTGTGAATCCCAACCCCAGTCACAAGCATTCTGTAAACGTTTTGTGGGACTAAAATTTGTAACAGTCAGTAATACCATCATCCACTACCCTGCAACGTCACAGTCCACCGATCTCCAGCAGTAGAATGTGGACAGGTAGTTCTAGCAGCAGCCATGCTCCATTCTAGGTAGATGAATGGGTCAGCCACAAAACCGATTAGGGCCAATTCTGACCTGGCAAATGCTATTTTGTGGTGGCTGCCTAAAAGCATGCTATGCTGTGAGTTCAAGTATACATAAAGAAAAATGATACAAAACCTGCATGAATTGATCTGCATCCTAGCCTAGTTTATTATCCATTTAAAGATAGACTTATCAGGCAAGTATAGTTTTCTTTTTCTGTTATCATCAATGAATGAGTTGTGTACTAGCAATATGGCCATTTCTGCTGGCAATCTGCATTACATCATACATTTTATTGAACAAAAGGTTTGCCATCAGCAAATAATCTTCTGTGATTTGCAGTGCAGGACACATAAGAATGATTAGTTACAAATTTATAAGAATCAATACCAATATGGATTTTGTATGCTTTTAGAATATTGGCCTATTAATCTGTAGCCTGTTATGTCTCAATTTGCTGATGCTGCTCTATTTGTACTGTATTATTTTATTTTAACCATTTTAAGCATATGATTTGTAGTTTTTCAGGTCTGCGAGTATGTGAACCTCATATGAGCCCTTCTTAGAAGTGTTTATTGTTATGAAAAACAGTACACAGTAACTTAAATATGCATATGTATTTATTAAAAAACAATGTACACAATTGCTGCAGCCTATAGCAGCCAGGCCAAGCTGGTTATTTTATTATTTGCACATTTAATGTACAGTATATGTAAAACTAGTCACCAAAAATCTCTTTTCAAACTACCATGTTTTAGTAATTTCAAAAATGATTTTTAATTTCTTTTAAAATCTGCAGCTTTCATTAAAATATTATGGTTTATGATACACAGTGCTATAGCAAGCTAAAAATTAATAATATAGGAGAGATTAAATTTATAAAAAAAATAGAAATTGTACTAGTTACTAATCATGCTATATGTTTCTAATTTTTGTTATTTTTTTTTGATTATATTCTTTTAACCACTAGGCGTCTGCGCTATAGCCGAAAGACGGCTACAGCGCGGACTTCAATTGCCGGGAGGGCGTCCCTGGACGGCCTCCTGTTTACTTCCGCATTGCGCGCTCCCGCGGGCGCGCATCGCGGAAGTTTTGTGCTGGCCGTGTCCCTCGGACGCAGCCAGTCACAGATCACTGTAAACGGCCAATGACAGCGGCCGTTTACAGTGCGATCGGCGGTGCCAATGAGAGAGGATCGCATATGTAAACATATGAGATCATCTCTCATCGCCGGCTCTCCCTCCTCACACAGAGACAGCGTGTGAGGAGGGAGAGCGGAACCGTTGCGGCGGTAAGTGAACAGAAAAAAAAAGGTGTCCCACTGTTAACAGTCCCTGCCATCTGCCCTGCCATCTGCCCCTGCCATCTGCCATCTGCCCTGCCATCTGCCCCTGCCATCTGCCCCTGCCATCTGCTATCTGCCCCTGCCATCTGCCCCTGCCATCTGCCCCTGCCATCTGTCCCCAGTGCCATCTGTCCCCACTGCCACGTATAAGTGCCATCTGTCATCAGTGCCACATAGTGCCATCTGTCATCAGTGCCATCTGTCATCAGTGCCACCTGTCATCAGTGCCACCTGTCAGTGTCACGTGCCATCTGTCATCAGTGTCACGTGTCATCAGTGCCACGTATCAGTGCCACCTGTCATCAGTGTCATCAGTGCCACGTATCAGTGCCATCTGTCATCAGTGTCATCAGTGCCACGTATTAGTGCCATCTGTCATCAGTGCCATGTATTAGTGCCATCTTTCATCAGTGCCACGTGTCATCAGTGCCACATATCAGTGCCATTTGTCATCAGTGCCACATATTAGTGCCATCTGTCATCAGTGTCACGTGTCATCAGTGCCACATATTAGTGCCATCTGTCAGTGCCACGTATTAGTGCCACCTGTCAGTGCCACGTATTAGTGCCATCTGTCATCAGTGCCACGTATTAGTGCCATCTGTCATCAGTGCCATGTATTAGTGCCATCTGTCATCAGTGCCACATCAGTGTCAGTGCCACTTATCAGTGCCATCTGTCATCAGTGCCACATCAGTGCCACGTATCAGTGCCATCTGTCATCAGTGTCACGTCAGTGTCACATGTCATTGTCCTGGTTCTCCAGGGCCTTCAAAAGTGTAATAGGTAGTCAACAAATTAGATGTGTAATTTATGCTCCTAGAACACCCGATGGCGCTCTCTGCATCTTGGGCCTCTGTATGTGGCCAGGCTGTGAAAAAGTCCCACACATGTGATATCATAATACTCAGGAGGAGTAGCAGAATGTATTTTGGGGCGTCATTTGTGGTATACACATGCCATGTGAGAGAAATAACCTATTACAATGACAATTTTGTGGGGGGGAAAAAAAATAAAATAAAATCTTCATTTTGCAAAGAATTGTCGGAAAAAATGACATCAAAAAGCTCACCATGCATCTTACTGAATACCTTGGAATGTCTACTTTCAAAAAAGGGGTCATTTGGGGGGAATTTGTACTTTTCTGACTTGTTCGGGTCGCAAGAAATGAGATCGGCCGTCAGTACATCAAGTGTGATCAATTTTTTATGATTTGCACCATAACTTGTAGACTCTCTAACTTTCACAAAAACCAAATAATATCCACTAATTTGGGTTATTTTTACCAAAGATATGTAGCAGTATAAATTGTGGCCAAAATTTATGAAGAAAAATTACTAATTTGCAAAATTTTATCACAGAAACGAAGAAAAATGCATTTTTTTTCAAAATTTGCGGTCTTTTTTCATTTATAGCGCAAAAAATAAAAAACTCAGAGGTGATCAAATACCACCAAAAGAAAGCTCTATTTGTATGAAAAAAAGGACAAAAAATTCATTTGGGTACAGTATTGCATGACTGAGTAATTGTCATTCAAAGTGTGAGAGCGCTGAAAGCTGAAAATTGGTCTGGTCACGAGGGGGGTTTAAGTGCCCAGTTGTCAAGTGGTTAAAGATGGTTCTGTTCTGAAAACATTTGTTGGACAAATGTCACAAGCATTTATTTAGGCTGTGCACATTTCCCCATTTGTTTCTCTAATACTATGATTTTTTATATTGTCAGCTCCATCTAGTGACCAAAATGTGGGATATGTAGAAAAATACAGGGAATGATTTGCTTCTGCTATTTCAACGAATGTTTGACAAACAGACCCTCAAGTGTAATGCCCCGTACACACGGTCGGATCTTCCGATGGAAAATGTCCGATCGGAGCGTGTTGTCGGAAATTCCGACCATGTGGGGGCTCCATCGGACATTTTCCATCGGATTTTCCGACACACAAAGTTGGAGAGCAGGAGATAAAATTTTCCGACAACAAAATTCGTTGTCGGAAATTCCAATCGTGTGTACACAAATCCGACGGACAAAGTGCCACGCATGCTCAGAATAAATAAAGAGATGAAAGCTATTGGCCACTGCCCCGTTTATAGTCCCGACGTATGTGTTTTACGTCACCGCGTTTAGAACGATCGGATTTTCCGACAACTTTGTGCGACCGTGTGTAGACAAAACAAGTTTGAGCCAACATCCGTCGGAAAAAATCCTAGGATTTTGTTGTCGGAATGTCCGAACAAAGTCCGACCGTGTGTACGCCCTATAACTGTTCTGTAGAGTATAATGTTATATTATGCTTCATTGTTACATATTGGTTAAAAGTGCGGCTTGAAGCAGTATTAAAAAAATAAATACACACACACAACTCAACTATGAGAGACAAAATGTGGAAACGAATCCAGATAATCACATTGTCTGATTTTTGAAAGAATTTATTTGCAAATTATGGTGGAAAATAAGTATTTGGGCAATATCAAAAGTTCATCTCAATACTTTGTTATATATCCTTTGTTGGCAATGACAGAGGTCAAACGTTTTCTGTAAGTCTTCACAAGGTTGTCACACACTGTTGCTGGTATGTTGGCCCATTCCTCCATGCAGATCTCCTCTAGAGCAGTGATGTTTTGGGGCTGTCACTGGGCAACACGGACTTTCAACTTCCTCCAAAGATTTTCTATGGGGTTGAGATCTGGAGACTTGCTAGGCCACTCCAGGACCTTGAAATGCTTCTTACGAAGCCACTCCTTCGCTGCCCGGGCGGTGTGTTTGGGATCATTGTCATGCTGAAAGACCCAGCCACGTTTCATCTTCAATGCCCTTGCTGATGGGAGGAGGTTTGCACTCAAAATCTCATGATACATGGCCCCATTCATTCTTTCATGTACACGGATCAGTCGTCCTGTTCCCTGTGCAGAGAAAAAGTCCCAAAGCATGATGTTGCCACCCCCATTCTTCACAGTAGGTATGGTGTTCTTTGGTTGCAACTCAGCATTCTCTCTCCTCCAAACACGACGAGTTGTGTTTCTACCAAACAGTTCTACTTTGGTTTCATCTGACCATATGACATTCTCCCAATCCTCTTTTGGATCATCCAAATGCTCTCTAGCAAACTTCAGAGGGGCCCGGACATGTACTGGCTTAAGCAGGGGGACACGTCTGGCACTGCAGGATCTGAGTCCCTGGCGGCGTAGTGAGTTACTGATGGTAGCCTTTGCTACGTTGGTCCCAGCTCTCTGCAGGTCATTCACTAGGTCCCCCCGTGTGGTTCTGGGATTTTTGCTCACTGTTCTTGTGATCATTTTGACCTCACGAGGTGAGATCTAGCGTGGAGCCCCAGTTCGAGGGAGATTATCGATGGTCTTGTATGTCTTCCATTTACTAATTATTGCTCCCACAGTTGATTTCTTCACACCAAGCTGCTTGCCTATTGCACATTCAGTCTTCCCAGCCTGGCGCAGGTCTACAATTTTGTTTCTGGTGTCCTTCGACAGCTCTTTGGTCTTTACCATAGTGGAGTTTGGAGTGTGACTGTTTGAGGTTGTGGACATACACACACACACACATACATACATACATACATACATATATTCACACACACACACACACACACATACACACACACACACAAACACACACAATATTTCCAAAAGTATTGTGACGCCTGCCGTTACAGGCACATGTACTTTAATGGCATCCCAGTCTTTGTCTGTAGGGTTCAATATTGAGTTGGCCCACTCTTTGCAGCTTTAACAGCTTCAAATCTTCTGGGAAGGCTGTCCACAAGGTTTAGGAGTGTGTCTATGGGAATGTTTGACTATTCTTCCAGAAGCGCATTTGTGAGGTGAGGCACTGATGTGAACGAGAAGACCTGGCTCGCAGTCTCCGCTCAAATTCATCCCAAAGGTATTCTATTGGGTTGAGGTCAGGACTCTGTGCAGGCCAGTCAAGTTCCTCCACCCTAAACTCGCTTATCCATGTCTTTATGGACCTGGTTTATGCACTGGTGCACAGTCATGTTGGAATAAGAAGGGGCCATCCTCAAACTGTTCCCACAAAGCTGGGAGCATGAAATTGTCCAAAATGTCTTGATATTCCGACACCTTAAGGAGTTCCCTCCACTGGAACTAAGGGGCTAAGCCCAAGCCCTGAAAAACAACCCCACACCATAACCCCCCCCCCCCCCCCTCCACCAAATGATTAGGACCAGTGCACAAATCAAGGTCCATAAAGACATGGATGAGTGAGTTTGGGGTGGAGGAACTTGACTGGCCTGCACAGAGTCCTGACCTCAACCCGATAGAATACCTTTGGGATGAATTTGAGCAGAGACTGCGAGCCAGGCCTTTTCATCCACCATCAGTGCCTGACCTCACAAATGCGCTTCTGGAAGAATGGTCAAATATTCCCATAGACACACTCCTAAACCTTGTGGATAGCCTTCCCAGAAGAGTTGAAGCTGTTATAGCTGCAGAGGGTGGGCCAAATTAATATTGAACCCTACGGACGAAGACTGGGCTGCCATTAAAGTTAATGTGCATATATACACACATGCACATATATATACAGTTGTGTTCAGAAGTTTACATACCCTGGCAGAATTTATGATTTCTTGGCCATTTTTCAGAGAATACAAATGATAACACAAAAACATTTTTCACTCATGGTTAGTGTTAGTACCCAAATCAACCTGATCAAAAGTTTACATACCCTGGTGTTTTTGGCCTGATAACATGCACACAAGTTGACACAAAGGGTTTTGAATTGCTATTAAAAGGTAACCACCCTCACCTGTGATCCGTTTGCTTGTAATTAGTGTATGTGTATAAAAGGTCAATGAGTTTCTGGACTCCTGACGGACCCTTGCATCTTTCATCCAGTGCTGCACTGACGTTTATGAATCATGGGGAAAGCAAAAGAATTGTCAAAGGATCTGCTGGAAAAGGTAGTTGAACTGTATAATACAGGAAAGGGATATAAAAAGATATCCAAGAAATTGAGAATGTCAATCAGCAGTGTTCAAACTCTAATCAAGAAGTGAAAAATGAGGGGCTCTGTTGAAACCAAACCACGGTCAGATAGACCAACTAAAATTTCAGCCACAACTGCCAGGAAAATTGTTCGGGATGCAAAGAAAAACCCACAAATAACTTCAGGTGAAATACAGGACTCTGAAAACATGTGGTGTGGCTGTTTCAAGATACGCAATAAGAAGTAACTTGAAGAGTTGTGGCTGCATGGTCGAGTCGCCAGAAGAAAGCCATTACTTCACAAAATGCCACAAAGTATGCTGCTTACAATACACCAAACAGCACAGAGACAAGCCTCAAACCTTCTGGCACAAAGTCATTTGGAGTGATGAGGTCAAAATTTAGCTTTTTGGTAACGACCATAAACGCTACATTTGGAGAGGATTCAACAAGGCCTATGATGAAAGGTACACCATTACTACTGTGAAACACGGAGGTGGATCGCTGATGTTTTGGGGATGTGTGAGCTACAAAAATGAGGAAATTTGGTCAAAATTGATGGCAAGATGAATGCAGTATGTTATCAAAAAATACTGGAGGGACATTTGCATTCATCAGCCAGGAAGCTGCGCAAGGGACGTACTTGGACATTCCAACATGACAATGATCCAAAACACAAGACCAAGTCGACCTGTCATTGGCAACAGCAGAATAAAGTGAAGATTCTGGCGTGGCCATCTCAATATCATGGAGTCACCCTGGGGAGATCTCAAACATGCAGTTCATGCAAGACAGCCCAAGAATTTACAGGAACTGGAGGCTTTTTTCCAAAAGGAATAGGCAGCTTTACCATCTGAGAAGATAAAGAGCCTCATCCACAAATACCACAAAAGACTTTGCTGTCATAGATGTTAAAGGGGGCCATACACAGTAGTGTGAACTGGGGTATGTAAACTTTTGATCAGGGTGATTTGGGTAGTTGTCATCATGATTTAAAAAGAGTAAACACAGTTGATTGATAATAAATGGCTTCAGCCAAACATTAACCATGAGTGAAAGAAATGTTTTTGTGTTATCATTCATATTCTCTGAAAAATGGCCAAGAAATCATAAATTCTGCCAGGGTATGTAAACTTATGAGAACAACTGTATATATAGATATCAGATTACTAATTCACAATTCTTAGATGTGGTGGCTGTATACTCTCTTTTTTTAGGCTGTTATTTATTTTCACCAGGTGATCTGGCCAGTAAGTAAGTTATTTCTCAGCTTCCTTTAACAGACCAAACTGTGCTGCAAAAGTGGCAGCTAGAACATTGAAACAAAGCATTCTCCATTGACAGGGGTGCTTACAATGGTCAGCATTTATTAATTTATGTAAAACCTTTACCCGAAAAGGAAAACAATCGGTTGCTGTAACTGCTTATACAGTGTTATCTGGAGTGTGCCTTAAAATTTGTTGTAAAGTCCATCTACATCAGCTAATACATCTAAAGCCGCGTACACACGAGCGGAATGTCCGACAGAAAAAGTCAGACGGAATCTTTTCATCGTATATTCTGATCGTGTGTATGCCTCATCTGACTTTTTTTTCGAAAATTCTGATGGAGCTAGAAAGAGAACATGTTCTAAATATTTCCGACGGAACCAGTTCCTATCGGGAAAACCGCTTGTCTGTACGCTGTTCCGAAGGACCAAAAACAACGCATGCTCTGAAGCAAGTGCGAGACGGAAGCTATTGGCTACTGGCTATTGAACTTCCTTTTTCTAGTCCCGTCGTATGTTCTGGACGGTCGGACTTTGGTTTGACCGTGTGTAGGCAAGACCGCTTAAATGGAATTCCATCGGAGTTCCGTCAGAGAAACCTTCAGGGTTTATTCCGACGGCAAAACCGGTCGTGCGTACAGGGCATAACACTTCCTTCTCCTCAGACTGACAATGCTGCTGTCCAGCTACTTGGCTTCTGTGAATCAGTAGGGTACAAGGATTTACCTTCCAAGGGATTTGCCAGAGGATCCCTAATTCTGTCCAGCACCATTTGTGATTTATGTACATCTTTCAGACGGCTAAGACAGGAGAGAGACGCCACTTTTTTCTGTGTTATCCTCCTTTTACATTGGCAGTGTCCAGTCCTATCAGCAGGGGATCAGTGAACAGATCCCTTTGTAGACAGGTAATGGTTACTGCTGCTCCAGTGGGAAGTTAAGGGTTAACGGCACTTCTGAGTTTTTCTAGGCGGGTTTTTCTTTGGTCTGACCCTCCGGTCCTGTGTGCTATAAAAGGGATGAGGGCCTGATTCCTGGGGGAGACTTACATTGGTCCTGCCTGGTGCTGTTGCCGAAGTCTAAATGGCCTGTGCTGTGGTGAAGCCAGAGTTAAATTCCAGACATGGACTCCAATATTGGACTTTGATTGAACATGTATGCTTGGGCAGCCACAAGCCTATAGTTAGGGACTAGGGATGTTAGGGAATGTCTGCACTTTATCTTGGACTATCCATTGTTGCTATCACCATGTTAATTTATTCTTTAAGTGAAGCTTTTGAACCTTTGCCTGGTCTTAAGTTACTAAAAGGATGAAATGTAGGTAACCGACACATATAGTCTACAATTGGGGTCACTAAACACTTTGGGATATGAAGACATCATTACAAGAGTTTATACAGTGTGAAGATACAAGTCATTATCAAAGGTAACTTATGAGTTTGTTCATGTCTAGTCATCTGCCCGGGTCAAGAGCATGGCTCAAGAAAAGGTACCCCATGTGCATGTCAGTGACCCTGTACAAAGTGCCTAACATAGCCCAAAAGGACCCACCCCGGGGTAAGCCTCACACGTGACCCTTGCTTGTTGCCCAATGAGGAGGAAAACTTGGAGGATGTAGAGACCACCCTGTCCCCTTGACCTGCCCCCCCCCCCCCCTATACACCACGTTAATTTGCAGCATAACAGAGTAAATGTCTCTATTGTTACAGTCTTGTCTGTTCATTTGTTTTCTGCATTTAAAAATCTGAGCTTTCCATACCCTTATTAGATCTGCATCCATTTACATCTGATTACCTCTGATCCATCACGTTTCAATCCGAAAAAAGTAAAAAGGTGCTTTTTGAACCTGGACAGATTCAGAGGTAATTAGATGTAAGAATATGCAAGTCTGTTACATCTGCACACCCATAGACCAAAATGGAGTTTCTGTTCAGGTCTGTCTTAAAAATTGATGGACAGACCCGATCTGACAGCTTCTGTGAAGGGGCGTTACAGGTGAATGTGAACACCAATGAGAATAAATAGATTATCTCTATAAAAGGTGATTGCTTCCCTTTTTTCACATGTGCCACACATTGGGGGGGGGGGGTGACAGGCCGGCTATCAAAGCCCGGATAAGACAGTGGCATGTGCAGGAAGTTCTCTGTAGCTGTGCTGGCTCTCTGTGTTCGTGCGAGTCGGCAGCTTCTGTTGTTCAGTGTCATTGAGCTCACATCTGGCTCTATACTCCCACCGCTGGCTGCTTCATGTATGTGCGCCTGTAGTGTGTGCTACCAGTAATGTATTTTCACAGGGACTTGTAGAATTAAGACCTGGGACCAGAAAGACCACCTTACAAGTGGGGGCTGTGAGTACAAGTGGGAGCTGTGAGTACAAGGGAGGATGCCTTTTGTGTACAGGGGGGGCAGCTGCGTGTGTACAGGTGTGAGGGGGGCAGCTGAGTGTGTACAGGTGTGAGGGGGGGGGGGGCAGCTGAGTGTGTACAGCTGTGAGGGGGGGCAGCTGAGTGTGTACAGGTGTGAGGGGGGCAGCTGAGCGTGTACAGATGTGAGGGGGCAGCTGAGTGTGTACAGATGTGAGGGGGCAGCTGAGTGTGTACAGGTGTGAGGGGGCAGCTGAGCGTGTACAGGTGTGAGGGGGCAGCTGAGTGTGTACAGGTGTGAAGGGGCAGCTAAGTGTGTACAGGTGTTGTGAAGGGGCAGCTGAGTGTGTACAGGTGTGAGGGGCAGCTGAGTGTTTACAGGTGTAAGGGGGGGGCAGCTGAGTGTGTACAGGTGTGAGGGGCAGCTGAGTGTTTACAGGTGTAAGGGGGGGGCAGCTGAGTGTATACAAGTGTGAGGGGACAGATGAGTGTGTGCAGGTGTGAGGGGGTAGCTAAGTGTGTACAGGTGTGTGTGTGTGGGGGGGGGGGGGCAGCTGAGTGTTTACAGGTGTGGGGGGGCAGCTAAATATGTACAGGTGTGAGGGGGCAGCTAAGTGTGTACAGGTGTGGGGGGGCAGCTGAGTGTGTACAGGTGTGGGGGGGCAGCTGAGTGTGTACAGGCGTGGGGGGGGCAGCTGAGTGTGTACAGGTGTGAAGGGCAGCTAAGTGTGTACAGTTGTGAGGGGGGCAGTTGAGTGTGTACAGGTGTGAGGGGGCGGCTGAGGTTGTACAGGTGTAAGAGGGGAGGCAGATGAGTGTGTACAGGTGTAAGGGGGGAGGCAGCTGAATGTATACAGGTGTGAGGGGGGCAGCTGAGTGTGTACAGGTGTGAGGGGACAGATGAATGTGTACAGGTGTGAGGGGAGGGCAGCTGAGTGTATACAAGTGTGAGAGGGGGCAGCTGAGTGTATACAGGTGTGAGGGGGTGGCTGAGTGTGTACAGGTGTGAGGGAGGGCAGCTGAGTGTGTACAGGTGTGAGGGGGCAGCTGAATGTATACAGGTGTGAGGGGGGCAGCTGAGTGTGTACAGGTGTAAGAGGGGAGGCAGCTGAGTGTTTACAGGTGTGAGGGGGGGGCAGCTGAATGTGTACAGGTGTGAGGGGACAGATGAGTGTGTACAGATGTGAGGGGACAGCTCAGTCTGTACAGGTGTGAGGGGTGGGGAAGCTGAGTGTGTACTGGTGTGAGGGGGGGCAGCTGAGTGTGTACAGGTGTGAGGGGGGGCAGCTCAGTGTGTACAGGTGTGAGGGGTGGGGAAGCTGAGTGTATACAGGAGTGAGAGGGGGCAGCTGAGTGTATACAGGAGTGAGGGGGGGGCAGCTGAGTGTGTACAGGTGTGAGGGGACAGATGAATGTGTACAGGTGTGAAGGGGGCAGCTGAGTGTATACAAGTGTGAGGGGGCAGCTGAGTGTGTACAGGTGTGAGGGGGGGGGCAGCTGAATGTGTACAGGTGTGAGGGGACAGATGAATGTGTACAGGTGTGAGAGGGGGCAGCTGAGTGTATACAGGAGTAAGAGGGGGCAGCTGAGTGTATACAGGAGTGAGGGGGGGGGGGGCAGTTGAGTGTGTACAGGTGTGAGGGGACAGATGAGTGTGTACAGATGTGAGGGGACAGCTCAGTCTGTACAGGTGTGAGGGGTGGGGAAGCTGAGTGTGTACTGGTGTGAGGGGGGGCAGCTGAGTGTGTACAGGTGTGAGGGGGGGCAGCTCAGTGTGTACAGGTGTGAGGGGTGGGGAAGCTGAGTGTATACAGGAGTGAGAGGGGGCAGCTGAGTGTATACAGGAGTGAGGGGGGGGCAGCTGAGTGTGTACAGGTGTGAGGGGACAGATGAATGTGTACAGGTGTGAAGGGGGCAGCTGAGTGTATACAAGTGTGAGGGGGCAGCTGAGTGTGTACAGGTGTGAGGGGGGGGCAGCTGAATGTGTACAGGTGTGAGGGGACAGATGAATGTGTACAGGTGTGAGAGGGGGCAGCTGAGTGTATACAGGAGTAAGAGGGGGCAGCTGAGTGTATACAGGAGTGAGGGGGGGGGCAGTTGAGTGTGTACAGGTGTGAGAGGGGGCAGCTGAGTGTGTACAGGTGTAAAAGGAGGAGGCAGCTGAGTGTGTGCAGGTGTGAGAGGGGGCAGCTGAGTGTATACAAGTGTGAGGGGACAGATGAGTATGTGCAGGTGTGAGGGGGGCAGCTAAGTGTGTACAGGTGTGGGGGGGCAGCTGAGTGTGTACAGGTGTGAGGGGAGGCAGATGAGTGTGTACAGGTGTAAAGGGGGAGGCAGCTGAGTGTGTGCAGGTGTGAGGGGGGCGGCAGCTGAGTGTATACAAGTGTGAGGGGACAAATGAGTGTGTGCAGGTATGAGGGGGCAGCTAAGTGTGTACAGGTGTGGGGGGCAGCTGAGTTTGTACAGGTGTGAAGGGGCAGCTAAATGTGTACTGGTGTTGGGGGGCAGCTGAGTGTGTACAGGTGTTGGGGGGCAGATGAGTGTGTACAGGTGTGAGGGGTGGGGCAGCTGAGTGTGTACAGGTGTGAGGGGAGGCAGATGAGTGTGTACAGGTGTGAGGGGTGGGGCAGCTGAGTCTGTACAGGTGTGAGGGGGGTAGCTGAGTCTGTACAGGTGTGAGGGGGGCAGCAGAGTATGTACAGGTGTGAAGGGGCTGAGTGCGTACAGGCATGATCAGTGAGGGGGGTGCCAGTTGGAGAGTGCTAGCTATAGGATCCGCCCCGGGTGCAAAATGCTCTAGGTATGCCCCTGCAACCGGTTGCAGTTTTTTTCTCCCTATGGAGAAATGGCTCCTGGTCGCACAACCTCCTGATTGTAGCTTACCGAAGGCATGCGTGAGGTGCTGATATCACTGCTTTCTTCTCTGTAGCATTGGGTATATGTTGCTTAACCTTTACACCAAGGCCATTGGAAGACAAATTTTGTCACAGTACACGTAAAGAAATAATCTCAGCATGGTGAAGTGGCTGAGAAAAAAATTGCATTGTGCCCCTACATATAGAACAGTTTATTAATGCTACAGTGTTAATTACAATGGTTGATATATATTTTAAGGTAGCTTAAATATAATGCATGGTAAGTTTTCATTACTGCTCAAGGGAAAAGCAAACAAATCTTTGGCAGAATCAATTAAAACAGAGATGACTGAAACCCTGAACTACTAGGATGATAAAACAGATTTGCTACATAGGTATTTGATTAATTGTGGTCAATGTGAAACAGGAGGGATGAACCTTGCAGAATTAATTAGACATCAGTGATAGGAAAGTACCATAAATATTCATGTTAAATTTTTGTTAATGGATGAATTAAATGATCAATGCAATTTTTCAAGTGCTAACATTTCATAATAAAGAGATATTATTCAATCAAAATGTTATTTCAGGTGTTTCTCCAATAACTTTCTGTTTTTCTCCTAAATCAAGTCATTAATAAATCAACCATTGGTCATTTTCATAAACCTGCTGACAAAATCAAACTAAATTCTGGAGGAAAAAAAAACTTTCAGGCTTGAAATATCTGGGTACTTTTTACAAAAAAAAAGAGCAAATAGGTTACCTATAGCCACTGGAATTTGCTTGCTGCAGACATTGTTAACCCTTTTTTAAAATAAAGAAATATGTCTAATTAAATCAGCCATTCTATGCTTAAATTTTTTCTACACAGATCATGGTCATCCACAGGTGGAAGCTAATAGGTAAAGTATTTTTTAAGCTCAGCTCCAGCCAAAAACAATTTCATTTTGGAAAAAGCGAGGAAGGGTTGAAGTCCTTGTCAGTTTTTTATTAGTGGTTTTGCATGTGTTTATGTCTTTTTTGCAGGTTTTAAAGTGGACCCCCCCCCAACCCTTTTTTTTTTTTACTAAAAATCCTGTCAGCATGCAGCCCTGCAGGCTGATTTGAAATCATCTTACATTATTTAGGTAAATTATCATTTTATGTTTTTCGTTACAGTTACTGTTTTTCTACTTCCTGGTCGAGTGAGGCACTGGTGAAACAACCAAGGCCTCACAGATGCATCCTGGGAAGTTTCTGTAACATGTACCTGGATGCAGACCCAGAGCTCCAAGCAGAGTTCCAGGCAGTAAAGGTAGAAGGATCTGCCATTAAAATGGTCACCATGACAGGAATCAGGAGAACAAGAAATATAAGGAATGCAAATGCCATATAAAGGCCTGCAATTATCTAGAAGTATCTGTTTGTAAGTTGCCATTTCCTGTTACTATATGATGTGATAAAATATATCGTCAGTGGGGACATGGACATTGGGGTCAATTTACTAAAACTGGAGTGTGCAAAATCTGGTGCAGCTCTGCATAGAAACCAATTAGCTTCCAGGTTTTATTGTCAAAGCCTAATTGAACAAGCTGAAGTTAGAAGCTAATTGGATAACACGGCGAGCTCAACAGATTTTGCACTCTCTGGTTTTAATAAATCAACCCCAGTGACTTTTAGCAGGGCGGGGGTGTTTCTTAAAATGTTGACAATGTTTTTAAGCCTGTCTGTGCCTTTCTGTCCTGATGATGACTCCCATTTTTTGTATGGGCAGCACAGAAAGTGGAAGAGAGGAAAGAATTCTCCTGTGGGGACCTCTGACAGAAATAAAAACATGACAGAAATGTTAACTTTTTCCCACTCGGCCCAAACTTGAATAATTTGGGCTGAAAATATGAAGGTTTTAACCATTTTTATATGGAAATATTAAGCTTTACTTCATGTACCAGTTAAATCGTGCCTCCTGTAGCACACCCCCTAAGGAGCCGCAGATGAACTGGGATCCCCCACCCTGCACAGCCAGACACACCAAATTTTCACAGGCACTCCAGTAACAGAGAACAGTCTGATTTTTTTTTTTGTGTGTTTTATTGAGGGTTAATAACTTCGATGGGGGTGCAAGGTTATGGGATGCCCACTCGACTTCAGCAACAACTTCAGGGACATCTTATAAACAGTCTATATGCAGTCTCCTCCTGCACTTTTACTTATTTGCAGACTCCAGCTGGATCACAGGAAATGGATCTGACAGGCACAGTAAGATTTAGCAATGGCCCTTTGCAGGCAGGAACTCCAAGCCCCTTGTTGTGTAGCAGAACATAGTGATCAGCTTGCACTTTCCCTCCTGTGGCTACTGATCCCAGCACCATCTCTTCAGGCACTGCCAACCCACCTGACTGCAGCTGCCGCTTGCACTAGCCCTCCAGGCTAACTTTACTCCACAGTCCTCCACACTGACTCTTAGCAGCCCACCTGGCTGACTCTGCAGGAGATCTCCCAAGGAAGGGACAAAGACTTGGCGCACCGCTGTCTTCAGGTAGAACTGACTACAGACTGCTGCTCTACTTACACTGTCCTTTCACTTGCTCCTGTGCTTCCAGGAAGGGCTTCCTCTTTGTGTTGTGGCAGGATCCTTCCAGCACCTGAGCCCCAGCCGAAGGTCACTCCCCAGACTAGAGGGCACCCTCGAGGACCACTGACAGCCTCCACTATATCTCCATCTTCCCCCTGATTGCCCCTGCTGGCATAGTTCATGCCTATTTATGAGGTAAGCCTTGCCCCCTTCCAGGCCTTTACTGGGGATTGGCTGAGGCACTCATAAATATTCCAGGCAGCTCCTCCTAACCTTTACCCACTAGCTCTAGAAGTTTCTAATACATTCTAGACCAGGAGGAGGCACCAGAGGAGCTGTCTTAAGCCTTAACACAACATGATCACCCAGTAGGCTTAAATCTTCAACTATAGAAAAATCAAACACATATTCTACCTCCCCTACCTAGTCTTGTCCTGATTAGTAATACAAGTGCCTTTTTAATTGCTGCATGCCAAGTAATCTCATTCATCCACTTTTGAATTATTCTCCAGCATATTTGGATTTACACCAATTTGATTTATTCAACAATTTTTAGGTCTGACAGCATGTTATGTTAGCACATTGGATATCTCAGAAACAAGCAGTTAAGTGTAGCAAGGTCCCAGGCCTCCTTCAGTCTAATAAGAAACTCCAGAGCCAAAGATAGCTGATATCCTTCTGTATATGGTGGGTTGCAAGGCATAGTGGGTGTAATGTTAGGTAGATTCATGGGCGCCAGACACTTCTTGACTGCAAAGAGATTTTATTTCTCTTAACAGATATATACAATAAATCTTATGTATATATATATATATATATATATATATATATAAAAAGTGTCCCATATTACAAATGTATAAAAGGTGTCCTCATATTAAAAACTAAACAAGACAATAGAATAAGACTACCTGACCTCTTTAATTTCATTCCTGCATTAATAGCCTTAATAGCCCTGGAAAAGAAGCTCTCTTTAAATCTATTTGTCCTTGTTTTAATCACCCTAAAACGTCTCCCAGATGGCAGTAAACAGAACTTTGGGAGAGAGGAGTTGGGGCCAGGACACCCTTAGGCAGTTGCAATCTTAATTGGCAGACTCTGAGACTTCTACAGGAAGACAGCCATGCAGGGAAAAACATCCAGCAAGAGGCCACATCTGCATGTGTAGGGATGCTGTCTCCTATGGCAACAGTCTTTAACAGTTTCTTACACAAAGTATAACAGTTCCTTCACTTCCACTACAATCACTTCTTGTACTTCTTCAGCCCGCTGAGCTCTCAGTCTCTCTCACTAGACTAGATGATTCACTGCCACTGAATCCCTTGAGCTCCTTCAATTTTCACTATAGTATCTTCCTCAAGCGTCACCCCCACTTCTCTACTGGGTCCCTAGCTTGGCACTCCACATACTTCTCAAGCTTCACCCCACTGGCCTGCTCGGTCCCTGGCTTGGCACACAAGGCTGCTCTGCAACCGTCACCTCTGCTGGCTGGGTCCCTGGCTTGATACCTGCTGAAGTTTCCTGATTCTTTACCGTCCCTGGTTGGTGAGAATTCTGCTCCGGTACTTGCTTCAGCTACTCACGGTGGTCCCTGATTATATGGTGGATGGTCCCTCAGTGGCAACAGCTTCTCCTCTACCTCCAACACTGACAGGTCCGGCAGGCAGCATCCTCACTTCTGGTTGGACTGTAAGCCACAATCGTAACCCTCCGCTGCTCTCTTGCTTCTGGATAGGCCCGCAAACAGCCTAGCAGCCAGATGTGCCTGGGATAGGCCCAAACTCCAGCCTAGTAGCCTGGGCAATACGACACACATCCACCCAGACAGATGTCCAGGTGGCACAGAACATCGACCACCTGACTCTACCCAAATATATAGGTTCTCCCAGCAGACCAAGGGATTTAAGAAAACCCCTGCCCATTGGTTGACACACCCCACATACCCATAATCTGACCTTGCAGTGTCCTTGTCTTATCCAATTTTACCAAGTGCCCGGACACCTAGCGGCAAAAGAGAGAAGTGCAGCAATTACAGACTTAGGTTCCATGTACACAGGAGTCTGAGGCAAAGTCCTCTGAACCTTTTTTTTTTACACCTTGAAACCGGCGTTTAAAATAGCCATTTAGCCACGTTTGCATGCCCCGTTTAGCCACGTTTTACGTCTAGAAGCGTTTAGTTAAGATAACATCATAAGACCCTCCCCAAGCTCAAAAAACAGTATTGTTTAACCATTTTGGCCATTTTGTGAGACCAGAGTGAGTAGCAGCAGCTGAGCGAGCAGCAGTGTACTTGTATTGAACGTGTCACTTGCCACGTCACCTGCCACACCTTGTGGATTGTCCACTTGCCACATTACCTGCCACAAGTTGTGGATTGTCCACTTGCCAGGTCACCTGCCACAAGTTGCGGATTGTCATTTGCCACGTCACCTGCCACAAGTTGTGGATTGTCCACTTGCCATGTCACCTGCCACAAGTTGGATTGTCCACTTGCCACAAGTTGTGGATTGTCCACTTGCCACGTCACATGCCACCAGTTGCGTATTGTCATTTGCCACATCACCTGCCACAAGTTGCGTATTGTCCACTTGCCATGTCACCTGCCACATGTTGCGGATTGTCACTTGCCACGTCACCTGCCACAAGTTACGGATTGTCATTTTCCACGTCACCTGCCACAAGTTGCAGATTGTCCACTTGCCACGTCACCTGCCACACCTTGCGGACTGTCACCTGTCACAAGTTGCGGATTGTCATTTGCCACATCACCTGCCACACATTGCGGATTGTCACTTGTCACGTCACCTGCCACAAGTTGTGGATTGTCCACTTGCCACATCACCTGCCACAAGTTGCTTGTTCAAATCTAACAACATATGGGTCAAATTCCAATTATACTTCGGTTAACAGCAATGCTAGTGGTGCATTGGATTGGATCAAGGGCTCATTAGGGTATATAAATCGTCTATGAATCATTGCAAGCAATTACATGTTAACATTTTTTTTAATGGTTTTTCATCACTTGCCATCATTTTTGAGATTTTTAATGTAAAAAAATAGGGCACCTTTGAAAACGCTTATAATTAAAAATGCGGCTAAACGCCGGTACCACGTTTAGCCGCGTTTGGCGTCTGAAACGTGGAAATCTTCGGCGTCTAAACTAATTTTTTTGCCTTCAAAAGAAAGGCTGTTAAACGCAACTGCCTAAAAACGACTGTAAACGAAACTGTGAACATGGTCACAAAATATAACATTGATGGAGTCCAGGGGCAGTTGAAAAAAGCATCCAACTGCCTCTGAACGTCCGTTTAACAGCCTCAGTGTACATGGGGCCTTATAGTGAAATCTATTGATCCTCAACAATTAGCCAAGGTAGCTATATATTACTGGCAGGTAAATTTAGGAGTAACCCTGCCTAAACACCAGGGTGCTACATCAGATTCATATGTATTTTCTATTAATAATATCAAAAAGTTAAAAACCTTTTTGTTAGTGCCATTTTGCTGAATTGCAGGTATTGCCCTGATCGGATTCATGCTGCTTAGATGAAGCAGGGTTGTAACATGGTCAGCCTCAGCTATGACAACCTTCAGTCTTCTAAACCGCATTTCATTTTACCAGCCTTATGCCAGCATGTGAATGCATTAATGTACAAGACGTCATTAATGTCATCGCCACTGATCTGATTCATCTATAGTTGCCCCTGGTTCTAGTAGAGGAGATAAACTTCTCAGCATGAATAAAAGGTTGGTCGAATTTCAAAAATATGAACCTGATGTAATGCCTACTATTCCAAACAAACCATGAGAAAAGACATACTTGTCCCTGACTGGTTTATATATATATATATATATATATATCTCAGCATTCTTAAAAAATATTAAAACAGCTTTTGTTGCAATACTCACTTCAAATTTGATGCTCCCCTCTGAAGAATATAATCTTCCAGCTCCTCCTTGTTAGGACCACTCCAGCTTTTCATTGCCCTGTTTTTTGCGACATGTTGCTGCCACCAATTTCAAATTGACTTTATTTTTTTCCTTAAAATGGTACATTTTCTCAGTTTAAGCATTTGATACGTTTTCTATTTTTTTGTGTGAATAAAATGGGTTTATGAGATTAGCAAATCATTGCATTCTGTTTTATGTAGATTTTAAACAACGCCCCATCTTTTTTGGAATTGGGGTTGTACATCTCTCCATCATTAGATGCCATCTGTTCCCTTCCAGGTTGAATGACAGCATCATTCAACCTACTTCCTGTGAGCCCAGGCTGTCATTCAACCACCCCTGGGGCATCGTCATCGCACAGCCTGGGCTCACAGTACCCCTAGACGATAGGATGATAAATCATTAGCAAAGCCGGAGTTGAAATTTAAGGTTGCTTTTACAGGTCTTCAAAAAGCTAAGGCTGAGCAAGGCAATGCCTTTCTTTGAGCCATCAGTAAAGGTTTTCCTGACGGCTCCATGTCAGCACAGCTGGGTATAGGCTCTGCCCCCCCCCCCCCCCATGCCTCCAGGACTTAACTCATATAAATTTGAGCGCACCTATAGCCTTGGCGTTCTTCTTTTTTCCTCCTACACGCAGGACCTAGGTGTGCTCAGTGCTCCTATACCTGGCTGGTCGTCTGTCCATGTGTGGATTAGACTGGACGCAGTCCCTGGTGTCTCAGCTAGATGATCCACAATTCAGGGAGCACCACTGCTGGTCCTCCAGTTGGCTTTTGTCAGGGCTAACAGCCTTGTCTGGGGTCCGCTGGGTCCATGTAAAGTAGGCAGCAGTGTTGGCAGCATCTCCCCTATGCACGCACACCCGCGTTGTGCCAGTGTTTACTGTTGGATGACAGAGGATGGGTGAGCTAAATTTGAAAAATGCTTTGTATCCAAATGAATGCTGCAATGCTGGGTATTGTGGTGCCTTGCTCCCTGCAGCCTCTATGCATAGCCTGAGCTCCTCCACGGGGAGTACTCTGCAAAACAGGTACATAAAGTAACACTTTGTCTGTTCACACATGGCAATAACCAGGGGCGGACTGACCATTCGGGCACTGCTCGAGGGCCCCATGCCACTAAGGGGCCCAATCAGGGTTGCCAGCCTAAATAAAACCAGGGACAGTATGTAAAAATCTGTGTTTTTTAAAAAATCCCAAGATTATAGCTGCCCCGCCTCTCCAGTACCTTTTCAGTGTGTGTTTGTGTATTCTGTGTTTGTATACTTTGTGTATATTGTGTGTCTGTATACTGTGTGTGTGTCTGTGTGTGTATACTGTGCGTGTGTGTGTACTGTGTGGCCCCATAATCTATTGCCTGAGGGCCCCATAATCTCCTAATGCCTGGGGGCCCCATAATCTCCTATTGCCTGGGGGCCCCATAATCTCCTCCTATTGCCCGGGGGCCCCATAATCTCCTATTGCCCAGGGGCCCCATGAGTTGTCAGTCCACCCCTGGCAATAACCTATTGGTGGCTTCTCATGTTTGCTTTACTATTGTGCCATTATGCCAACCCCCTCAAAAGACCAGCATTTCCAGAGAAGGTAGAGGAGTTAATTACCTGTGGATGACTACTGGAGCCAGCCTTGGCCTGTTGAGATATGAGATATCCTTTTATATTTCTATGTGCTCTCCAGTTTTTCACAAAAAAAAAAAATGGGGAGAAGCATGTTTATGATGTCTACAATTCCCTTGGTCTGTTGTGTACATTGCAGAATATTATTGTAATTCCTACCTTTTTTGCCACTGTTCTGAACAAACCTTTTCATTATGTCCTGATTTCTGGCAGGGCAAGATTTAGCTAATAACCACCTGGTGAATCAGGGCTGTAGATCTAGGCTTCAGTCTCCCTCTAGCAGTGGTTTATTTTATTTTAAATATATTACAGGTACTTATATAGCGCCCTCAATTTACGCAGCGCTTTATATATACATTGTACATTCACATCAGTCCCTACCCTCAAGGAGCTTACAATCTAAGGTCCCCAACTCACATTCATACATACTAGGGACAATTAAGACAGGAAACAATCAACCTACCAGCATGTCTTTGGAGTGTGGGAGGAAACCAGAGTACCCGGAGGAAACTCACGCAGGCACAGGGAGAACATGCAAACTCCAGGCAGGTAGTGTCGTGGTTGGGATTCGAACCAGCGACCCTTCTTACTGCTAGGCAAAAGTGCTATCTACTACACCACTGTGCCGCCCCAGTGGTTAACCCTTTAGGGTTTTTTTTTACTAAGCAAACTATTTTTCTGCATTTAATTATTTTTATGGGCTGGTTTGTTAAATGGCACGCAAAACCCTGTGGAAAGGTTATCTATTGGTAATTACCAGTCTTAGAGCAAAACAGCCCTCTTCAGGCTCTTCAATAAAGAAGACGTGGATGAACATGGCTGTATGAGTCTTGCTTTTATATGGTTATTTGCTCTGGCAATGACCAGTCTAATAGCCTTCCCAGGCAAATACAGTCTCTTCAGACTCTCCAAAGGGGAAGATGTGGAGGAACATGACTGTGAATTTTGCTTTGATTAAGCAACCAGAGATGAGGATGATGATACCTAATAGGTTGTCTTATTTATTAAACAAGTGGCCAATACACTCAAAGGAGTTATTCCCACTCACCCTGTGAAGGGGTTGAATTCTCTGGCAAGGAGCAGTCTCACAGCTTTCCCAAGCAAAACATCCCTCTTCAGACTCTAAGAGGAATACACGGATGGGCATGACAGTATCTATCCCACTGGCTCAAGGAGCCAGGGATAAGGATGACACCTAATAGGATGTCACATTCAATAAACACATTGTCAATACACTCTAAAGGAGTTTTTTTCTGCTCACCCTTTGCAAGGGTTACCTGCTCTGGCAATGAGAAGCTGCCTATCCATACCAGGTGAAACAGCCCATTTTCCGGATGGACATGACTGCATAAGTCTGCTTTGTTCAAGCAACCAAGAATAAGGATGACGACACCTAACATGATGTCACATTCATTAAGCCTGTGGTCAATACACTCTAAAAGGAGTGTTTCCACACCCCCTGTGAAAGTGTTGCCGAGCAGTCTCAAGCCTTCCCAGGCAAGCAATCTACTTCATATTCTTCCAAAGAGAAGACAAACGAGCATGACTGCAAGAATGTTGCCTTGTTCAAGCGACCAAGGATAAAGATGATGACGACACTTAACCGGTTGTCACATTCATTAAGCATGTGGTCAATACACTCTAAAGGAGTGGTTTCCACTCACTCTGTGACGGGGTCGTATATGGTGCCAATGAGTAGTCTCAGAACCTCCTTAGGCAAATTAACCCTTGTCAGCTTCTTCCCAAGTAGGAGGTGAAAAAAATATGTGAATCCTACTTTGTTCAGGCAGGCTGTGATTAAGATGATGGTGACCAAGTTGTCAAAATTAAGCATATGGTCAAGACACTCTAAAGGAATTGCTGAATTAATCTTCTGCAAGGGCCATCTAGTCTGACAATGTCCAGTCTTCTATTCAGGGCCTTCTCAAGCCAATCAATCCTCTTCAGTCTCTTCTGAACAGAAAGATGAGGACAACCTTTGTCCAGATTGGTAAGTTTGGTGAAATGCCTTTAAATAGAAGTGAAGCATTTGAAGTACCTCCAGAGGACAGCTTGACAATTCTCTTATGTTGGATGGATCAAGTGCTCAGTCTACAAGATTGGAGTATGTTGTCACAGCAGGATGTGAAAGTTATGCCCTTTTGAACTGAAAGATGTCCAGAGGTTGGGATCACCCCTCTGGTCAGTGTGTGTCCCTTGTGGGATTGGCCATATACATGTCCTTACCATCAGAAGATGTTGTGGCCTTCAAGGACAAACGCTATCACTGCTTTTTTCTTGATCGTAGAAGGTCAAGCCTAAATTTAATAGTGGTCAGTTTGGCTTCCTGCCTCAAGATGAATGTCTGCTGAGTTAAAGAAAAGCGAAAAACTCAAGAGTCAGTTTCCACACTCACTTTCACTCCAGAGAGCTTAGCTTCTGCATTTCTGGCTGGGAGTCCAGGAAAAAACGGGGAAGCTAATGCAGTATGTCAGTAAAGAGTTCCATGTCAGAATGCTTTCTCTTATTTTGGGATTGTGCCTCCCAAATACATGCCTTAAGGGCACCATGTGGCTCCTCTGTGGACATAGGTACGGCTATAGTGAGTGACACATGGTCCATTAAGGTAAGCATTTTAGGCCATATTTGGAGATCTTTCATCCTTCACGTCTCAGATTGAGTCATAAAATTCGCCTCGCTCCAGCAGCAAAGGTAGGCTCAGTTTAACTCTCGCTCCCGTTCAAGACGGGTTTTGTGGTTGAAGAAACAAAATCGTCTTCAATGTTTCGGGATAAGCCTGTCCTGGTAAAGTTGGACAGCGCAACGACTGTGGTCTACATCTGGAAACAAGGCTCAGTCTCTCCCTTTTGAAGGAGGTTTCTCTAATTCTAGAATCTGCCCAAGTCAATCTTCTGCAGCTATCTGCAGCCTATGTGCCTGGTCAGAAGAATCTGCAGGCAAACTATTTGTTCACAAACTCCAAAAAACCGCGCTAGGTAGAAAAGAATTGCACATCAATATATGCACGCATGTTGTATAAAGTCCATCAAAAGTAAATGAACAGGGGTTAATTAGCAGTCTATGCAAAAATTCACGGAAGTTGTATATCCTCTTCTTGAGTCAGGGTGACAACACACTCAAAACCACCGCAGAAACAAGTGCAGGGGATAGGAAAGTCCTCCACCTCTAAAGCAGCTGCCTCTTACCAGCTCCCTTGATCTCTGGCAAGGAGATCAAACACGCTTGTCAGCTTATAACCCAGCTACAGTCTCTGGATACAATAGGTGAAGACCTCAGACAACCTCCCCGTGATTTCCTTGGATAACTCTCAACAGCAAGTCCATGGACCAATCATATATAAGAAAGAAAGGCTTCCATAGTGTAAAAAAGTATAAAACTTTAATCGTTAAAAGAAAGTAATGCACTTACATACATCCGGATTAATAAGGCGTCAATATAAAAACAAGCTGGCCAGCTCTATAAGCAAAAAGCGCCCGTAGCGTCCGGAACTGCGTGTTGGTATGTGGTGGCGTCAGCACGCCGCTCTCCCTACGCCGTTTCGTCAAAGCTGACGTCGTCCAGGGGCACGGGCGGCGTGCTGATCACCACCACTTATATCATCATTCACCAAAGAGGAGACCGCCCAGTCCTGAGATCCGAGCCGTCCGTGATGCAAGTGCCGCCATATTGCAATGGGGCAGATGCCAGTATAGTATCAAAGAGGCATTCCAATGTTACTGAGTGATCCCCCTTACCTAAAGCTGAATATTGAACTTATATTTAATGAGTGGAGAGAGGGCAAAAATTACATATGACACTCTTTCCCCTAAATTTAATAATTCGTGACGATACTATATAAATAGCATCAGCCGAACGGAGTGGCGGCATCTAGTGTTCAAATTCCGAATTGCACGGTTAATCCCCTTACACGTAATTTGCACAGTCTCCTTAATGAAAAGGGAATCTGAAGGCAAAAAAATGTTGGCAAATATGATAGAATAAAAATTGAGATGCCCCACCACTGTAGAAAAAAAGAAAGAAAGAAAGAAAAACTACAAACAAAAGTTGTTAAAAATTGTCTATCAAATGGGTGCACTCCACCTCCATAAGTCATCCAAAATCTGGCCTCAAAAACACTGGGCACTCTTCTAGATGCCTAAAGAGGCCGAATGGGCACAAAATTGCCAAAACACCCAAAACTCATATTTTAAAAATTTAATACAGTAAAGTATGGGGTACCAAAGACCAAAAAAAAAGGAAAAAGGAAGAAACAGAAAAGGCCTCAATGCGTCCCCCCCACCCTCACGGTACTCCAAGGAACTCAGGACTGATTCAATTACAGTTTGCCTAACTGTTATCAATGAAAGAATTCACATCTGTATCTATATTAAGACCGTAGGGGGTGTAACATCGTACTCTATGGATCCACCCCATCTCCATTTTTGATAGTTCCCTAACTAAAGATCCGCCTCTCCAGTGTGCTTCATACTTATCTATTGCTAGAAAGATTGTGTTAGCCGGGTCTCGTTTATGGACCAAGTCATAATGTTTGGAAACGGAATGGAATTTGAAGCCTGTTTTGATGTTCGTTATGTGCTCCCCGAGACGGACCTGCATAGTGCGTTTAGTTCTGCCTATGTATTGGAAACCACATGGACACTGGAGCAGGTACACTACCCCAGTGGAACTGCATGTAATGAATGGTTCTATTTTATGCTCCCTGGAGGTGCTAGTGGAAACAAATGATACTGTTTTCTTGGTTTTAATTGAATTAAGTTTGCACACTTGGCATCTCCGACATTGGTGATAGCCAGAGAGGCCTTGAAAGAAGGACAGTCTTTTACCGGGGGGGTCAACTACATTCGGGGCAACGATGTTCCTCAAAGAGGGAGCCCCTCTAAATATTATCTGAGGTTTATCGGGTAAAAAGGTTTTAATCAATCCATCATTGCCCAACAGGTGCCAGTGTTTATTAATAATTTTTTTAATTCGGTAATGCTGGGTTGAGTAGGACGTAATGAAGGGAATGACAGGATTCTCTCTCTTTTTCCTAGGGGCCAAGTCTAAGAGTTCCGATCTGTCTCGTTTTCCCACTTCCTCTATGAGGGTCTCCAATGACTCTCTGTTATACCCCTTCTCTAAGAACCTTGTTTTCAGAATGTTTGCCTGCACTCTAAAATCCTCCACCTCTGAACAGTTGCGTCTCATCCTAAGGAACTGGCTCATAGGCACCGACTTAAGCCAGCTATCCTTATGGCAACTGTCAAGGGGTATGAATGCGTTTCGATCTGTCTTTTTAAAAAAGGTGATCGTTTTGAAAGACTCCGATTCTCTCTGGATAGTCAAATCTAGAAAATTGATCCTCTCTTGACTGGCTTCATACACAAACTTTATCCCCCTTTCGTTATTGTTGATATGGGAGAAAAAATCATCTAACTCAGAACTAGATCCTTCCCAAAGGAGGAGGACGTCCTCTATATACCTGGCCCAGAAGGCCAGATGTGGACTACGGTCCTTATAGATGACGTCCTCCTCCCACTTGGCCATGAAAAGATTAGCCAAGCTAGGGGCGTACTTAGCGCCCATAGCAACCCCTCTTTGCTGGCGATAGTACTCCTGATTGTACCAAAAATAATTATGGTTCGCCGCAAAATCCAATAGCTCCATGATATAATCCTGCTGCTTGATTGGGATTTTGGAAAGTACATTAAGAAAATGCTTAACGGCTGCAAATCCCAACTGATGTGGAATTATAGTGTATAATGAAGTTACATCCGCTGTAACCATCCATGTTCGACTATTGGGTTTTAACTGGGATAATAGATGTATCACGTGCTTGGTGTCCTTTACATAGGAAGGCATCTGCTGTACTAAGGGTTGCAAAAAGAAGTCTATGTACTTGCCCACCCGGGACGTGATCGAATCGATGCCACTGACTATAGGGCGTCCCGGGGGGCAAGTCAGACTTTTATGGATTTTAGGCAAACAATAAAGTATCGGCACCCGTGGGGCCTTGGGGACTAAGAAGACTTTCTCTTTATCGTTGAGTATCCCTTCCTGATGCCCCTTAGTCACTAATTTTTCTAAATCACTCTTATACTGGATCACTGGGTTACCCGGTAAGAGGGTGTACGTGTCTTGATCCCCTATGATATTAGACATTTCCTGTAAGTAATCCTTCCTATCAAGGATTACTATCCCCCCACCTTTATCTGCAGGCCGGATAACAATTCCCCTATTATTACAAAGGGAATCCAATCCCTCTTTCAGTGTGTTATTGATCTTATGTTTATCCACTCTCAGGGAGTCCAGATCCCGGAGGACCACATCCCTGAACACCCTTAGAGAAGGTGCCAGAGAGCCAGGGGGATTGAAAGTTGAAGCATTGGCCAGCCCAGTGTGTTGATACTCATGTTGGACCGATGGCCTTGCCCCATCGGAAATACTGGCAAAATGCCTTTTGATGTTAATCCTCCTAACGTATTTGTGGACGTCCATATATGTTTGGAATTTATTTAATTTTTTCGGAGGAGCAAATTTAAGACCCTTATTTAGTAACACTAGTTCCGATTGAGATAGAACCTGGGTACTAAGATTAAAGATACCCTCTGCCGTTATACTTTTTTCTTTTTTGGATCTTGCTTTCCTCCCCCCTCTGGTTCCTCTTTGTTTTCTACAGGCCTTTTTAGTCCCTGATTGGGTCTGGGAAAACCCCAAGGATGTGCCTCTTGATTGGTACCATAGGCGCTAGTAGGGTGGTCCCTTACTGACCTGTAATACCCCTGTTCGTAATCAGGGTGGTCACCTCTATCACATTGGGCGGGGCCTGCTCTATCCCTTAGAGGATAAAAGCGGTTACGGGTGTCTACCCCATAATCCACTTCATCCTCATCCCCCTCATTATCAAAATGCTGAGGATTCTCAGCATACTGATGTTGCCTGGAGGGTGTATCATATCCATATTCGTTATATCTTGGTTGATTGCGACCATTGTCAGAATATGGAATTGGCCTATAATTTTGATATTGGTTATGACTATATGGTTGTCCTTGTCTACGTTCCCGATTTGTATTGGGATTGTATTGTTGGTAACCACCAGCCTTACGTGCATGTTGACCTCCCCTACTGGGGGCTGGTGCTCTCTGGGGTGATTGATAGGAAACTCGTCTATCTTTTCTAGTTTGTTTGTTATTGAGTTTAGATTTTTTGGGGGTTCTCTGAGAGACAATCCTAGGTGGAAGGTGTTGGCTCTGAGCAGGGAGTTGTGATGGAGCATCACTTCCCTGCACAGTAACCTCCATGGTGGGTTCTTGACCTCCACTTGCTTCCATAGCTAGTTTCCTCTGCCAGGCAAACACACTATTAGCTTGATAATCCCCATAGTCCCTATTGTATTTCTTTCTTTTTTTGAATTTCTGTTCCTTTTCCTCCTTATCCAATGTTTTTAGTAAATTACTGGTTCTTTCTTTATATTCCTCCACTTCTTTGTAGGGCAAAAGACTGTCTTTGAGAGTTTTAATCTCGCCGTCCAGTCTAGTCAGTTTGCTCTTTTTCCTGGCTACCAGGAACCTTAGGAAATTGACTCCTGCCTCATTGAAGTAACGGAACCATTCATCCAGTTCCGATTCACCTTTCTGGGGACATACTTCCCATCTGAGGCTTCTTGGGACCATACCAATCTTAATGTATGTCTCCAAGAAAGCCACATCCCACTGTGTATGTATTTCTGAGATAGTTAAATTTTTTAATCGCATAAAGAGACCACTAAGGTCATTCTCTCTTTCATTGTATACTTCAAATACACCATCTGTATTAACCACTTTGGCCGCCCTGTACTCAAAGATATCCATTGTATGTTTATCAAATGGTACCAGCAATATCTGATGTAAATATTGCTAAGGCTAGGTGGGTACAGAAAACCAGCATATATGTAAACAATGAATCCGTCACATCTATAGTACACAAATGAGTGTGTCTAACTGCTGCTGTATAGGTTGTATCTCCAGTTCAAATAGCAAATCATGTAAAGAATACAGCGCTGTCAGTAAGAATTAAGGGACATACAGAGCCTGATCTGTTGTCATTACACGTATAAGAGCTGCAGTTTAAACAATATGGGATACCCACATAAACAAGATATTAACAAACTCCAAAAAACCGCGCTAGGTAGAAAAGAATTGCACATCAATATATGCACGCATGTTGTATAAAGACATGCATAGACTGCTAATTAACCCCTGTTCATTTACTTTTGATGGACTTTATACAACATGCGTGCATATATTGATGTGCAATTCTTTTCTACCTAGCGCGGTTTTTTGGAGTTTGTTAATATCTTGTTTATGTGGGTATCCCATATTGTTTAAACTGCAGCTCTTATACGTGTAATGACAACAGATCAGGCTCTGTATGTCCCTTAATTCTTACTGACAGCGCTGTATTCTTTACATGATTTGCTATTTGAACTGGAGATACAACCTATACAGCAGCAGTTAGACACACTCATTTGTGTACTATAGATGTGACGGATTCATTGTTTACATATATGCTGGTTTTCTGTACCCACCTAGCCTTAGCAATATTTACATCAGATATTGCTGGTACCATTTGATAAACATACAATGGATATCTTTGAGTACAGGGCGGCCAAAGTGGTTAATACAGATGGTGTATTTGAAGTATACAATGAAAGAGAGAATGACCTTAGTGGTCTCTTTATGCGATTAAAAAATTTAACTATCTCAGAAATACATACACAGTGGGATGTGGCTTTCTTGGAGACATACATTAAGATTGGTATGGTCCCAAGAAGCCTCAGATGGGAAGTATGTCCCCAGAAAGGTGAATCGGAACTGGATGAATGGTTCCGTTACTTCAATGAGGCAGGAGTCAATTTCCTAAGGTTCCTGGTAGCCAGGAAAAAGAGCAAACTGACTAGACTGGACGGCGAGATTAAAACTCTCAAAGACAGTCTTTTGCCCTACAAAGAAGTGGAGGAATATAAAGAAAGAACCAGTAATTTACTAAAAACATTGGATAAGGAGGAAAAGGAACAGAAATTCAAAAAAAGAAAGAAATACAATAGGGACTATGGGGATTATCAAGCTAATAGTGTGTTTGCCTGGCAGAGGAAACTAGCTATGGAAGCAAGTGGAGGTCAAGAACCCACCATGGAGGTTACTGTGCAGGGAAGTGATGCTCCATCACAACTCCCTGCTCAGAGCCAACACCTTCCACCTAGGATTGTCTCTCAGAGAACCCCCAAAAAATCTAAACTCAATAACAAACAAACTAGAAAAGATAGACGAGTTTCCTATCAATCACCCCAGAGAGCACCAGCCCCCAGTAGGGGAGGTCAACATGCACGTAAGGCTGGTGGTTACCAACAATACAATCCCAATACAAATCGGGAACGTAGACAAGGACAACCATATAGTCATAACCAATATCAAAATTATAGGCCAATTCCATATTCTGACAATGGTCGCAATCAACCAAGATATAACGAATATGGATATGATACACCCTCCAGGCAACATCAGTATGCTGAGAATCCTCAGCATTTTGATAATGAGGGGGATGAGGATGAAGTGGATTATGGGGTAGACACCCGTAACCGCTTTTATCCTCTAAGGGATAGAGCAGGCCCCGCCCAATGTGATAGAGGTGACCACCCTGATTACGAACAGGGGTATTACAGGTCAGTAAGGGACCACCCTACTAGCGCCTATGGTACCAATCAAGAGGCACATCCTTGGGGTTTTCCCAGACCCAATCAGGGACTAAAAAGGCCTGTAGAAAACAAAGAGGAACCAGAGGGGGGAGGAAAGCAAGATCCAAAAAAGAAAAAAGTATAACGGCAGAGGGTATCTTTAATCTTAGTACCCAGGTTCTATCTCAATCGGAACTAGTGTTACTAAATAAGGGTCTTAAATTTGCTCCTCCGAAAAAATTAAATAAATTCCAAACATATATGGACGTCCACAAATACGTTAGGAGGATTAACATCAAAAGGCATTTTGCCAGTATTTCCGATGGGGCAAGGCCATCGGTCCAACATGAGTATCAACACACTGGGCTGGCCAATGCTTCAACTTTCAATCCCCCTGGCTCTCTGGCACCTTCTCTAAGGGTGTTCAGGGATGTGGTCCTCCGGGATCTGGACTCCCTGAGAGTGGATAAACATAAGATCAATAACACACTGAAAGAGGGATTGGATTCCCTTTGTAATAATAGGGGAATTGTTATCCGGCCTGCAGATAAAGGTGGGGGGATAGTAATCCTTGATAGGAAGGATTACTTACAGGAAATGTCTAATATCATAGGGGATCAAGACACGTACACCCTCTTACCGGGTAACCCAGTGATCCAGTATAAGAGTGATTTAGAAAAATTAGTGACTAAGGGGCATCAGGAAGGGATACTCAACGATAAAGAGAAAGTCTTCTTAGTCCCCAAGGCCCCACGGGTGCCGATACTTTATTGTTTGCCTAAAATCCATAAAAGTCTGACTTGCCCCCCGGGACGCCCTATAGTCAGTGGCATCGATTCGATCACGTCCCGGGTGGGCAAGTACATAGACTTCTTTTTGCAACCCTTAGTACAGCAGATGCTTTCCTATGTAAAGGACACCAAGCACGTGATACATCTATTATCCCAGTTAAAACCCAATAGTCGAACATGGATGGTTACAGCGGATGTAACTTCATTATACACTATAATTCCACATCAGTTGGGATTTGCAGCCGTTAAGCATTTTCTTAATGTACTTTCCAAAATCCCAATCAAGCAGCAGGATTATATCATGGAGCTATTGTATTTTTCGGCGAACCATAATTATTTTTGGTACAATCAGGAGTACTATCGCCAGCAAAGAGGGGTTGCTATGGGCGCTAAGTACGCCCCTAGCTTGGCTAATCTTTTCATGGCCAAGTGGGAGGAGGACGTCATCTATAAGGACCGTAGTCCACATCTGGCCTTCTGGGCCAGGTATATAGAGGACGTCCTCCTCCTTTGGGAAGGATCTAGTTCTGAGTTAGATGATTTTTTCTCCCATATCAACAATAACGAAAGGGGGATAAAGTTTGTGTATGAAGCCAGTCAAGAGAGGATCAATTTTCTAGATTTGACTATCCAGAGAGAATCGGAGTCTTTCAAAACGATCACCTTTTTTAAAAAGACGGATCGAAACGCATTCATACCCCTTGACAGTTGCCATAAGGATAGCTGGCTTAAGTCGGTGCCTATGAGCCAGTTCCTTAGGATGAGACGCAACTGTTCAGAGGTGGAGGATTTTAGAGTGCAGGCAAACATTCTGAAAACAAGGTTCTTAGAGAAGGGGTATAACAGAGAGTCATTGGAGACCCTCATAGAGGAAGTGGGAAAACGAGACAGATCGGAACTCTTAGACTTGGCCCCTAGGAAAAAGAGAGAGAATCCTGTCATTCCCTTCATTACGTCCTACTCAACCCAGCATTACCGAATTAAAAAAATTATTAATAAACACTGGCACCTGTTGGGCAATGATGGATTGATTAAAACCTTTTTACCCGATAAACCTCAGATAATATTTAGAGGGGCTCCCTCTTTGAGGAACATCGTTGCCCCGAATGTAGTTGACCCCCCCGGTAAAAGACTGTCCTTCTTTCAAGGCCTCTCTGGCTATCACCAATGTCGGAGATGCCAAGTGTGCAAACTTAATTCAATTAAAACCAAGAAAACAGTATCATTTGTTTCCACTAGCACCTCCAGGGAGCATAAAATAGAACCATTCATTACATGCAGTTCCACTGGGGTAGTGTACCTGCTCCAGTGTCCATGTGGTTTCCAATACATAGGCAGAACTAAACGCACTATGCAGGTCCGTCTCGGGGAGCACATAACGAACATCAAAACAGGCTTCAAATTCCATTCCGTTTCCAAACATTATGACTTGGTCCATAAACGAGACCCGGCTAACACAATCTTTCTAGCAATAGATAAGTATGAAGCACACTGGAGAGGCGGATCTTTAGTTAGGGAACTATCAAAAATGGAGATGGGGTGGATCCATAGAGTACGATGTTACACCCCCTACGGTCTTAATATAGATACAGATGTGAATTCTTTCATTGATAACAGTTAGGCAAACTGTAATTGAATCAGTCCTGAGTTCCTTGGAGTACCGTGAGGGTGGGGGGGACGCATTGAGGCCTTTTCTGTTTCTTCCTTTTTCCTTTTTTTTGGTCTTTGGTACCCCATACTTTACTGTATTAAATTTTTAAAATATGAGTTTTGGGTGTTTTGGCAATTTTGTGCCCATTCGGCCTCTTTAGGCATCTAGAAGAGTGCCCAGTGTTTTTGAGGCCAGATTTTGGATGACTTATGGAGGTGGAGTGCACCCATTTGATAGACAATTTTTAACAACTTTTGTTTGTAGTTTTTCTTTCTTTCTTTCTTTTTTTCTACAGTGGTGGGGCATCTCAATTTTTATTCTATCATATTTGCCAACATTTTTTTGCCTTCAGATTCCCTTTTCATTAAGGAGACTGTGCAAATTACGTGTAAGGGGATTAACCGTGCAATTCGGAATTTGAACACTAGATGCCGCCACTCCGTTCGGCTGATGCTATTTATATAGTATCGTCACGAATTATTAAATTTAGGGGAAAGAGTGTCATATGTAATTTTTGCCCTCTCTCCACTCATTAAATATAAGTTCAATATTCAGCTTTAGGTAAGGGGGATCACTCAGTAACATTGGAATGCCTCTTTGATACTATACTGGCATCTGCCCCATTGCAATATGGCGGCACTTGCATCACGGACGGCTCGGATCTCAGGACTGGGCGGTCTCCTCTTTGGTGAATGATGATATAAGTGGTGGTGATCAGCACGCCGCCCGTGCCCCTGGACGACGTCAGCTTTGACGAAACGGCGTAGGGAGAGCGGCGTGCTGACGCCACCACATACCAACACGCAGTTCCGGACGCTACGGGCGCTTTTTGCTTATAGAGCTGGCCAGCTTGTTTTTATATTGACGCCTTATTAATCCGGATGTATGTAAGTGCATTACTTTCTTTTAACGATTAAAGTTTTATACTTTTTTACACTATGGAAGCCTTTCTTTCTTATATATGATTGGTCCATGGACTTGCTGTTGAGAGTTATCCAAGGAAATCACGGGGAGGTTGTCTGAGGTCTTCACCTATTGTATCCAGAGACTGTAGCTGGGTTATAAGCTGACAAGCGTGTTTGATCTCCTTGCCAGAGATCAAGGGAGCTGGTAAGAGGCAGCTGCTTTAGAGGTGGAGGACTTTCCTATCCCCTGCACTTGTTTCTGCGGTGGTTTTGAGTGTGTTGTCACCCTGACTCAAGAAGAGGATATACAACTTCCGTGAATTTTTGCATAGACTGCTAATTAACCCCTGTTCATTTACTTTTGATGGACTTTATACAACATGCGTGCATATATTGATGTGCAATTCTTTTCTACCTAGCGCGGTTTTTTGGAGTTTGTTAATATCTTGTTTATGTGGGTATCCCATATTGTTTAAACTGCAGCTCTTATACGTGTAATGACAACAGATCAGGCTCTGTATGTCCCTTAATTCTTACTGACAGCGCTGTATTCTTTACATGATAAACTATTTGTTCAGCACAAGTCTGGATGACAATGAATGGTCCAGGCTACTGTGAGCCTTTCAAGAACTAACAGAGTTTGGTATTTTCCTTCCAGAGGTAGACCGCTCACATCCCCAGTCAACACCAAGTTGCTGAAGTTCCATTGCAGGGCCAAGAATCCGCAAGCAATCGGGGTGGAGGTGCTGACTGCAGAGTGGATCTCCAAGACAGCTTATGCCTTTAAGCTGCTCCCTCTGATTCTCAGCTTCCAGCTGAGGCTGTGGCGGGGGAAGGTGACAGTTCTGGTGATGATCCCAGATTGGCTGAAGGGGCCTTGGTACTCTTTGCTCATCCTTATAAGTGTGAAGGATTGACTCCCACTGTAAGATCAAATCTTCTCCAAAGTCCCATTCATCCAGTATCCCACAGGCTCAGGCTGATGGCCTGGGTCTAGAGAGGCAAAGAGTAATGGATTTTGAATGCTCTGTAAAGATTGTAAATACCCTTACGAAAACAAGAAAGGACAGCACTAACCGTGCTTATAGTAGAATATGGCAGAAATTCCCAGTATTATTGCTGATCAAGATTTTACGCTGGTCTCTTCAGAAGTCGGTTCTGAAATGCCTGCAGGCATGGCTTGATTTAGGCCTATGCATGAGTATGCTATAGGCACACATTTTGGCTATCTCTGCCTTCGCTGGCATACAGTGGGCATCCAACACTTAATTATACTGTTTTTCAACATGCAATTTGGTTGAAACCTCAAATGTTTCTGAAATGGGATCTCCCATTTCTGTTGGACGTTGTTGCATCAGATGCCTTCAATCACCCTGTGGTACCTCTCACTGAAAGCTGCTTTACTGGTGGCAATAACATCAGCCAAAAGAGTCAGCATTGGTGGCCTTGGGGTTTAAAGAACCCATACTAGCGGACTTCCAGACAGGGTGGTACTCATGCTGATGCTCAAATTTTGTGCCTGAACTGACCTTCAGAGTCCATATCACACAAGAGGTTGTCCTCCTACGTTCCTTTTGGGGAATACTCAAGAAATGTGCCCATTAGATATGGGCCAAGCTTTAAAATGTTCAATCAAGGTGACTTCTGCCATCAGGAAATCGGAGCATCCATTTGCCATTCCAGGTGGAACACATGATTTTATGGCTTCCAGCAAGAATATTGCCTCTTGGTTGGTAAAGCTCATCTCCTTGGCCTACAAGTTAAAAGGGTTGGCCATGCCAGGAGAATCACGGCACCCTTCACTAGAAGGAGAGTGGCAGCAGGCCGAGTGTATAAAACTATCTGCAAGGCAGCTACGTGGGCACCAAAATATTCATATTCATGGCTTAATGACAGTTGAGTTTAGCAGAGGCATCCTGGCTTCTGTTTTTTTTAGTCAGAATTGAGTGTGTAGCATTATTATGTTTTGGCTAGTTAATTCCCAGGTGTTCTGACATGGAGCCTTCAGGAAAAATTGGAAAATTTGAATTCAAATAATTACCGTAATTTTCCTTGCCTGACGAGCTCCATGGCAGCACAGATCCCACCCAGCTTGGTAGGACTAGTTACAGAACGCCGAGGCTGTTGGTGGGCTCAAATTTATATGATTTATATGGAGGCATGGGGGGGGGGCTGATCCTATACCCAGCTGTGCTGCCATGGAGCTCATCAGGAAAGGAAAATTCCGGTAAGTATTTGAATTCAATTTTCCATTTTCAATTAGTTTTTAAAAGTAAAGCCCATTGAAATAGTAACAAATCTACCCAAACCAGCATTTTGGATAATCACTATAATAAAAAAAACCTCATATCTCTGCTAGTTCAGAGCTTCACCTGATTTCAAGAACAGTATTTATGCAAAAAGGATGACTCGGGTTTTCTCATGTGCTGGTATGATAAACTGCCTTTAGAATTCAAATGGAGTTAATGAAAGCATTAACAAACAGCAGAGCTTGTTGAATCATTTCCTAAATGATAAAGACTTCCTTTTGAAAATCACTTAACATCGGACTTATCATCTGCATAACTAATATTAAGGACAAACCTTCACAAGAGATCAATGTGCATTTTAACTCTGTTATTACTGACATATTAATGCACTGTGTTTTTTCCATTGTTGACAGAATATTTTAGATTACACTAAACATTTATGACGTATCATTTCAGTATCATAATGCATCGGGGTTGATTTACTAATGGTAAGGGGACTTTCAATATGCAAGGGAATTTCCCCCAGACCAGTGAATGTAAAATGCATTTTGCTAGAGAGCCAATCATGTGTAAGAAAAAAAACTAAAAATGAAGGCCCCAGTACAGTGAAAAAAAAAAAAAAACAGGAAAAAAGAAAAAAAGCCCTTACTTGCACGTGGTTGGATAATGGAAGTTAGCAGAGCTTCACCCCATTCACTAAGCTCTGGGGAAAATTTATCTGCAAAGTGCAACTTCCCTTGCAATGTGAACAGTCTATTTGCGTTTAGGATATCAACCCCACTGCATAGTCTTGTCATGTTAAAAAGGCCAAATACACAATATTGCAGCAGTGCTGGAATTTAGCCAGTGCAGTTGAACATGGTGTCATTCTAATTTATAGTTCTGAAGCTCCTCTGGATTACTTTGAGTCAGCGGTGGACACGCAGTGCTACTTCCAAAAGGAGCCGCTTGGTAAATTAGGTTATCTGTTGGAACTGTGTATGGTAGCCAATTAGCCTCTAACGTCAATTAAGCAAAAAAAAAAAAAAAAAAACTGGAAGCCGATTGGTTTCTATGCAGAGCTGCACCAGATTTTGCACACTTCGGATTTAGTAAATAAACCCCAATGTTCTTTAGCAAGGAACATACATTTCACAATAATAATTATGCTACCAAAATTAGTGAGTGCTGTAAATTGCCTCAAGCATGTGTGGTATGTGGGCGGGACTTACGTGTGCGTCCGCTTCTGTGTGTGAGCACACGGGACAGGGGCGATTTACATTTTTTTCTTTTTTTAATGTTTATTTTATTGTAGGTTTTCCGCTTCCCGACCGCCCACTGTATATTGACGTCCTGTTTTTTAAAGATGCATATCTCGGTAACGGCAGCAGCTGCTGCCACAACCGAGGTATCCATCTTTAGGGCCGGCGATTCTGCACACGATAATGGTGGTCTATGCGGCGGGTTCGCCGCGAGATCACCGTTATCGGCGGCGGGAGAGGTGCCACCCCCCCTCCCGCCGCTCTCCCGCACCCTCCGCCGCTTACCGGAGCCGTCGGTAACGGCGGAGGCGATCGGGTCCTTTCACTGCTGAGGTACTGAGACGAGTGAGGCCAAGATGGCCCCCACCCGTCTCTATACCATGTGACGGCCGGAGCGACGTCATTACGACGGCTCCGCCCACTTCTCTTAAAGGCACAATTTATTTTGTGTCATTTTTTTAAACGACTTTTTTTTTTTTTTTTTTTTTTTTTTTTGCATTATAGTCTAAATATGAGATCTGAGGACTTTTTGACCCCAGATCTCATATTTAAGAGGACCTGTCATGCTTTTTTCTATTACAAGGGATGTTTACATTCCTTGTAATAGGAATAAAAGTGATCCAAATTTTTTTTTTTTTAAAAACAGTGAAAAAATAAATAAAATAAAGTAAAATAAATAATTAAAAAAAAAAAAAAAATTTTTTAAAGCGCCCTGTCCCGACGAGCTCGCGCGCAGAAGCGAACGCATACCTGAGTAGCGCCCGCATATGAAAACGGTGGTCAAACCACACATGTGAGGTATCGCCACGACCGGTAGAGTGAGAGCAATAATTCTAGCCCTATACCTCCTCTGTAACGCAAAACATGCAATCTGTAGAATTTTTTAAACGTCGCCTATGGAGATTTTTAAGGGTAAAAGTTTGACGCCATTCCACGAGCGGGCGCAATTTTAAAGCGTGACATGATGGGTATCAATTTACTTGGCGTAACATTATATTTCACAATATAAAAAAAAAATTGGGCTAACTTTACTGTTGTCTTATTTTTTTTTTCAAAAAAGTGAATTTTTTCCAAAAAAAGTGCGCTTAGAAGACCGCTGCGCAAATACGGTGCAAAAAAAAGTATTGAAATGACCGCCATTTTATTCTCTAGGGTGTTAGAAAAAAAACAATATATAATGTTTGGGGGTTCTAAGTAATTTTCTAGCAAAAAAACCTGTTTTAAACTCTTAAACACCTAAAATCCAAAACGAGGCTGGTTTTGAAGTGGTTAAAAAAAAAAAAAATTTTGATCACTTTTATTCCTATTAAAAGCAATATAAACATCCCTTGTAATAGGAATGGTGAGTGACAGGTCCTCTTTATGGAGAGATGTGGGCTCTATAAGACCCCACATCTCTCCTTCAGCTGGAAAGCATCAGATAAAAAAAAAAAAAAAGAGATCTGATGCTTTCCAGCCGAGCTCGCCGCTTTGTTGTCATCCGCGGCCTGGACGTGATGCCCGGGCCTCGGACGGTCATAGAGATGACTGGTGAACATCTGGTCACCGCAAATCACTATGCTCTTCATGCGGCGGCGGCGGCAGAATTTTTCTCCGGATAACCGATGATACGGGAGAGCCTGGAGAAGCACCAGAGGGTGGCGGGAGGGGGGGGATGTCACCTCCCGTCGCCTGTAAGAATGATCAAGTGGCTGAACTGCCGCTATGATCGTTCGTACGGTGCACAGAATCACTGGCAGAAAAGAATGATATCTGAATGATGGCCGCAGCCATCATTCAGATATCCCCATTGAAAGTCATTCACGTTATATGACGTCCTTGGGCTGGAAGTGGTTAAAGAATATGTAAACCCAACATTTCATATTCCTGATATGTGCCTGCTGTACTATGTACTTGTATGAAAAAGTATCCCGTTCTCTTTGTATTGCTTCCTTTGTATAAAATCCCTGGTGTTCTGGTCAGTCCCTCTACTTCTCAATTAAAAACTGACTACACCAAGCAAGAGAACACACCGTGGTCAGCTCCCTAGTGATGCTGAGAACTGAGCCTGCTCTCCTCAAGTGGTCAGACTTGTCCTGACACCCCCCCCCCCCCACACACACACACAGACACACACACACACACAGGGAAGATCGGTGTCTCTTCCCCTAGCTCTTATGTAGCTGAGAACAGAGGGAATGTGATCACTTAAGAGAGAAAAAAGAAGGTATTTATGTTGTTTTTTTTAAAAATATACACAAATGTTTTGCCTTTCATTTCTATTTTAAACTGATTGAGTTGTTTTACAAGGTGAGGGTTTACAATTACTTTAATTCTCTGACTTAAAATGCACTTTAAGCAAATGGATACTGCATTGCTACTAGGAGCGCAGTTTATAGACACCCTGCACACAACTAAGGTTCAGTATCAAAAAGCAAACATCAAACTGAATATTGCTAAATTAACCCAATTTATTGTCACAGGTTGCAGTAAATAGCACTATGCACATAAATGAGTAAGTAGAGGAGTAGGTCAATCACAATTCAGTAAACAATATGTTCACTGGGCTATAGCAGCATAGAATTGAGTTCCATGCAGCTAAATTAGAGTAAACGTGGTAATCCACAAAATCAACAATAAGTAATGGTATTAGATAACAGTAACAGCAATAAAAATCAATACTGCCATAACTCCTCCATAAACATTGGGCTATATCCACTTCAGAGTGTATTCTATATGAATAGCAATGATGAAGTTAAAGCAGAGTTCCACCCATAAAAATAATTTTACATAAATGTGCAGCAAATAACATAACAAACGACATTTGGAGAAAATAATTTTTTTTTTACTTGCCTTTTAATACCTGTTGCTATGTGGTTACTTCTAATCTTCCCCTTCCTCACCGTGGCTTCTAATGTCACTTCCCTCCTCTGTTCACTACTGCTAATGGGGGATGGGTGTCATCATTTCCCCCTTCGTTGCCATCACAACGGTGAGGGCACTTCCGACGCCACCGCCCGTTGTGATGGCAACCTGTATAGTTTACAGCGCCGCTACGTCATACTACTGCGCATGCGCAAGAACGGGCGGTGCATGCTGGGAATACAGCAGTGCCGTATCCCGGAAGATTATGCTTGTGGGCTTCACATGCCCACATGCAATATGGGAACTGCCAGGACAGGATAATATAAGTTACTTTTTTAGCTTAAAGCCGACAGTGGTGAAATTTTCAAAACATGTGAGTGGTATGTCTATGTTCTGATCCTAAGATATGCATAAAAAAAAATTCTAACATGGCGTTGGAACCCCGCTTTAAAAACTCCCTAGAGAGAAGCCTTTTACTATGGAGAATAGGTAAAGTTCTTGTGAAGCAGCTATCTGAGTGAGCTGACTTTAGCCATAGTTCTTTAGCCAGCTAGAGTTGGGGCCCAGTAATTACGATGGTGCATATGAGTACAGTCCCAGTAAAGTCATGCAGTAAATAATGCTGCTAGTTAGATGTGCTCGGTCTCTGCTAGCAGCAGCAGGTAAATGCCAACAGTGTCCTCGCCAGTTCTAGTGATACAGCAACAAGGGTATCACTGTTTCAGATGTCAGCTCACTTCTGGAAATGTATGGAGCGATTCAGGTCCTCAGCACACGACCGCAGGCTTGTAGCAGTTTGATGTGCATACATGAATAGCGGTGTACACACCTCTATTACACATAGCAAAGAGAAAGTTCCTCTGTAGAAAAAGAGAAAATATAAATCTCTCTCCCTTTATACCCAGCTCGCATTGGGAAATTTAGTCCATTGGTCCATTGACTGCCATAGTAAAGTTTCTCTCCCAAACTTCATCTCTCATTATTCGATGCTGCCAATTAATAAGCCTTTTAAGCTTCAGCATGTCAGCCCCCCTGGTGGATGGAGTTAGGTAGTGTTAACCCATTCAGCTTAAGTCCGTTGGGAGCATAGAAAGCACTGCACCACTGTGTCCTAAATCACTTTCCATTTCTATCCAAGCACCTGGCTATAGACATAACTCATTTTCCTACCACTCCTTTCTAAGAAATGCATCCGAGATGGTGCCAGGGCTAGAATCTATTGAACTCTAGGCCTGACATAGGATGCATAGCGAAGGTTCCAACACCTGCTACAATGCAAATGTTTCAAATATATGATTTGCATGAGGGCAGCTATGCAGGAAGACATAACAACTGAAGGCGAGAAGTCAGCCTGTGAAGAATGTTGTATGCAAAGTTTTTGCTCAATAAATGCAAAAAATACCTGTTGATTTTGTCAGAAATCTGGTGAGCTCATAACTTCCTATGCTTTCAGTCTGTGCATAAGGAGAAGTTATAGTCCTGGCCTGTGAATTAGGCAGAGCTAACAACACATAGTTTGAGAGCCAAAAATACACTGTGTTGGCAAGTCAAAGAGGAATATAGGAGAATACTGGATTTCTGGTGCATCAAGGGTTGTTCTTCTGTATTTGCAGCATGTTTAAGGCTCTGTTTACATTGATGCATTGCGGGAAACCCTGCAAATCCACTGCAGGTTCCCACTTCACACTTGACTCGCAGGCAGTTCACACTGCCTTATGCGAACCGCTGGGAGGGTCAATACAAAGCTAATGACACCCTCAGATCGGTTCGCATATCGCAATGTGAACTGTCAATTTGGACAGGAATCAGGTCGCATGGGTGTTCACATCCGATTCTGGTGCGGACCAAAAAAATGATCCTGTTCGAATGTGATGCGAATTCAGCCATACAATCTGTATGGCTGAATTTGCATCGCACAGACAGCGCATGTGATTTGCACATCAGTGCGGTGCGAATCACATGCAATGTCTGACATCGTACCAATGTAAACCAAGCCTAATGCGGCGTACACACAAGCGGACTTTTCTATCGGACTGGTCCAACGGACCAAATCTGGCGGACAATCCGATCATGTGTGGTCTTCATCTGACTTTTTCTGTCGAAAGTCAGACGGACTTTAGATTTGGAACATGCTTCAAATCTTTACGTCGTAACTCTGCCGGACCCAGAAATCCGCTCGTCTGTATACTAGTCCGACGGACAAAAAAATGCTATATGTACTGTATATTTGTGTATGTATGAGTAGCACTGCTGCTTGGTAATTTGGGTTCTCTGTTCTGCGACTTGACTCAAAAACAAACAAAAACATATAAAGCCCCATACACACTATCAGATTTTATGCTGATTTTTGTCTTCAAATTTACCAAAACCATGTAGTGCAAGGGCCTGCCTGATTGCATACAAATTGAAACTCCTAACATTTGACCTCATAGTATATGGTTTTGGTAAATCTGAAGTTAAAAATCAACAGAAAATCTGATAGTGTGTATGGGGCTTTAGCCTCTCTGACACCTGGTTAAATCAAAGTCACTGCAAGCACTTATAAGAACATGAGTACAAATACCTTTAACTTGGCTGAGAGTTAGTATCAGCAAATAGACACAGAATAGACATAGAAAAACCATTTATTGTTAAATGATGAACTCAGTGTATTGGTACGGATTAGAATAAATGGTGATTTGAATATAAATGAGCACACAGACACAGTCCGCTAGACAGTATGATCACTATGCCAAAGTAACTTGGAATAGAGTTCCGTACCACTAGACTGGAATTAACTCATGAATCAGCAAAGTCAACAATAAACAGTACATATAATCATTAAGTGCAATGTGAAAAATAATACTATAACCAGTCTAGAGAGCACTCTAGGAGAATGGCTAAGATTAAGATATGATGCAATGTCCGCTGAGAGGTACCTCTTAGCATAAGCAATAGGTGAAGGTTAGGGTAACAGCTGCACTGGGACAGTCTTTAGTGCCAACTCTGCAGATGGCTAGTGTTTGGGCCCAGTTGTATTGTTGGTACACATGAGAATAGTCCCAGTCAAGCCTGCAGACAGTAAATACAGCTACTAGGTGGCTGTATGGTCAGTTCCTAAAGGGCTCAGGCTCAGAGGCGGCTCTCTAATTAGGCAAATTAGGCGATCGCCTAAGGCCCCGCAGTCAGAGGGGCCTCGCGGTCGGCTAATCTGCCTGTGTTTAATCACTGATGCTGTAGGTTTCATCCCGGTCCGGTGGTAGCAAGTGCGGGGAGCGGGACAGTAGAGGCCTCTAGGTGGCAGCAGCGGCAGCGGCTGGATGAAAGCACCCGGCTCCAAGGCATGCGGGCGGCATGTCCATGTGGAACCTGCAGCCAAGCTGCTCCTTCTGCCTGTGCCGCTCACCCGACCTCTCCGCACCTGCCTCCTATTTGGTTCTGCAGTTGGGGCCGGGGGGGTCGCTGAAGCTATCCAGCTGAGCTGCAGTGCCCCATGATTGTGAGGAGGAAGGAGCTCTCATTCTGCCTGGCTGACCGGAGAGAAGGTGAGTGTCCGTGCAGCCTCCCTATGTGTCTGAATAGGAGGAGCGGTGGGGAGACTGAACATAGTGGAATTGATCTTTCCATATTACTCCATGCAGCCGCTGAATGTCTGCAGGAAGGAGAGGGGGAGAAGTGATGGTTCAGCGGCTGCATGGAGTAATATGGAAAGATCAATTCCACTATGTTCAGTCTCCCCACCGCTCCTCCTATCTAACTTTTTCTGCATCCCCGTGCTCTCCGCCCCTCCGTGCACTCCCTGGCTCCGCCCCTCCTGCTCTCCAGCCCATCATTTTTCTCCTTGGCTCCGCCCCCATTTCGTCAGCACCCCCCTGCTCTCCACTCCAATTCTTTCTCCTCCCTCTCAAGTTCCCTCCAGCACTCTCCGGCCCCCACCCCCACCCCCACCCCCAAGCACTCTCGGGCCCCCACCCTCAGCACTCTCCAGCCCCCACCCCAGCACTCTCTGCCCCCCACCCCCAGCACTCTCCGCCCCCACCCCCATGCACTCTCGGGCCCCCACCCCCAGCACTCTCCAGCCCCCACCCCCAGCACTCTCTGCCCCCCACCCCCAGCACTCTCCGCCCCCACCCCCAAGCACTCTCGGGCCCCCACCCCCAAGCACTCTCGGGCCCCCACCCCCAGCACTCTCCAGCCCCCACCCCCAGCACTCTCCAGCCTCCACCCCCCAGCACTCTCCGCCCCCACCCCCAGCACTCTCCGCCCCCACCCCAAGCACTCTTCGGCCCCCACCCCCAGCACTCTGCGCCTCCACCCCCCAGCACTCTCCGCCTCCACCTCCCAGCACTCCCCGCCTCCCAACCTCCAGCACTCTCCACCTCCACCCCCAGCACTCTCCGCCCCCCACCCTCCAGCACTCTCTGCCTCCACCCCCAGCACTCTCCGCCCCCACCCCCCAGCACCCTCCGCCCCTACCCCCAAGCACTCTCGGGCCCCCACCCCCAGCACTCTCCAGCCCCCACCCCCCAGCACTCTCCAGCCCCCACCCCCCAAGCACTCTTCGGCCCCCACCCCCAGCACTCTCCGCCTCCACCCCCCAGCACTCTCCGCCTCCACCCCCCAAGCACTCTTCGGCCCCCACCCCCAGCACTCTCCGCCTCCACCCCCCAGCACTCTCCGCCTCCACCCCCCAGCACTCTCCGCCTCCACCCCCAGCACTCTCCGCCTCCACCCCCAGCACTCTCCGGCCCCCACCCTCCAGCACTTTCTGCCTCCACCCCAGCACTCTCCTCCCCCCACCCTCCAGCACTCTCCTCCCCCCACCCTCCAGCCCTCTCCGCCTCCACCCCCAGCACTCTCCGGCCCCCACCCCCAGCACTCTCTGCCCCCCAGCACTCTCCAGCTCCTCCCTGCTCTTTGCCCCCCCAGTGCCTTCACAGACTGGGACATGGGGCACAGGAGGGGCTGCAGACAGGGACAGGGCTAAAGATCTCTCTCACCCCCTTTCCCTCACCCCCCTCTTTCTCACCTCCCCTCTCTCTCTCTCTTACCCCCTGTCACTCCCTCTCTCCCCCTCTCTCTTTCTCTCTCTCTCCTTCCCCCCTCTTTCTCTTCCCCCTCTCTCTTTCTCTTATCCCTCTCTCCCCCTCTCTCTCTTACCCCCTCTCCCCCCTCTCTCTCCCTCCCCCTCTCCCTCTCTCACCACACTCCTCTCCGGCTCTCTCCCTCCCCTCTCTCCCCCCTCTCTCTCCCCTCTCTCCCCCCTCCCTCTCTCCCCCTCTCTCTCTTTCCCCCACTCTCTCTTTCTCCCTCTCTCCCCCTCTCTCTCTCACCCCTCTCTCTCTCCCTCTCTCCCCTCTATCCCCCCCCTCTCTCTCTCTCTCTCTCTCCCTCCCTCTCCCTCTCCCCCTTTCTCTCTCTCTCTCCCTCCCTCTCCCTCTCCCCCTTTCTCTCTCCCTCTCCTCTCTCTCACTCTCTCTCCCCCCCTCTCCCCCCTCTCTCTCTCTCCCCCCTCTCTCCCCCCCCCTCTCTCTCTCTCTCTCTCTCCCTCCCTCTCCCTCTCCCCCTTTCTCTCTCTCTCTCTCTCTCCCTCCCTCTCCCCCTTTCTCTCTCCCTCTCCTCTCTCTCACTCTCTCTCCCCCCCTCTCCCCCCTCTCTCTCCCCCTCTCTCTCTCTCCCCCCTCTCTCTCTCCCCCTCTCTCTCTCCCCCTCCCCCCCTCTCTCTCCCCCTCTCCCCCCCTCTCTCTCCCCCTCCCCCCCTCTCTCTCCCCCTCTCCCCCCCTCTCTCTCCCCCTCTCTCTGGCCCTCCCCCCTCTCTCTTTCCACCTCTCTCTCTCCCCCTTTTGCGCACCCGTTCTCTACCCCTCTCTCTGAACCCCCTCTCACTCACCTTCTCTCTTCCCCCCCTCTCTCTCCCCCTCTCTCTCTCTCCCTCCCCCTCTCTCACAATGTCTTGCTCCCCCTCTCTCTCCCTCCCCCTCTTTCTCTCTCCCCCTCTCTCTCTCTCACTCTCCCCTATCGCTCACAATCTCTTGCTCCCCTTCTCTTGCCCCCATTTTTTCTCTCTCCCCCTCCCTCTCTCTACCCCTCTTTCTCTCTCTCTCTCCCTCCCTCCCTCCCTTTCCCTCCCCCTCTCTCTCTCCCCCTGTGCTGTGCTGAGAACCCCCCACTCTACTTCCTCTGTGTATGTGGAATGACTGAGTGACATCCCCTCTCTCTCTCTCCCCCTCTCTCTCTGTCTCTCCCCCCCTCTCTCCACCTCTCTCTCTCTCCCCCTTTTGCGCACCCTTTCTCTACCCCTCTCTCTCAACCCCCTCTCACTCACCTTCTCTCTCCCCCCTCTCTCTCTCCCCCTCTCTCACAATGTCTTGCTCCCCCCTCTCTCTCCCCCCCTCCTTCTCTCTCCCCCTCCTTCTCTCTCCCCCTCTTTCCCTCTCCCCCTCTTTCCCTCTCCCCCTCTTTCTCCTACTCTTTCTCTCTCCCCCTCTTTCTCCCCCTCTCTCTCTCTCACTCTCCCCTATCGCTCACAATCTCTTGCTCCCCTTCTCTTGCCCCCTTTTTCTCTCTCTCCCCCTCCCTCCCCCTCTCTTCCCCTCTTTCTCTCTCTCCCTCCCTTTCCCTCCCCCTCTCTCTCCCCCTCCCCCTCTCTCCCCCTGCGCTGTGCTGAGATCCCTCTGTGGATGTGGAATGACTCAGTGACATCCCCTCCCCATTCTCCCAAGACACGGGAAACTCTTAGAGGGGTTGCCACCTTGCTGGGCCCCAGATGTTTTATTGGCTGCACATGTCTGATGGGTGAGTAGGGTGCCCTGGAAGTGGTGCTGATGAACTATGTGCTAGATCTGTCCATCTTTTTGCAGCCATTTTGATTGCTTGAATTTTTTTTTCCCATCTTGGGCGTGATTGGGGCCTCAAGTGTAAGTTTCGCCTAAGGCCTCACAAAGCCTAGAGCCGCCTCTGCTCAGGCTCTCTAGCAGCAGATAGTAAATTCCCACAGCAGCAGCTCACAAGTCCCAGTGATATTGCAGCTCACCATCTGGTCACACACAGCGATTAGTCCTCTCTCTGATCTGCACTATATTGCCAAAATATTGGGAAGCCTGCCTTTACACTCATTCCAGTCTTAGTCCGTAGGGTTCAATATTGAGTTGGCCCACCCTTTGCAGCTGTAACAGCTTTCAACTCTTCTGGGAAGGCTATCCACAAGGTTTAGGAGTGTGTCTATGGGAATGTTTGACCAAGCTTCCAGAAGCGCATTTGTAAGGCCAGGCATTGATGTTGGACGAGAAGGCCTGGCTTGCAGTCTCCGCTCTAATTCATCCCAAAGGTGTTCTATCGGGTTGTGGTCAGGACTCTGTGCAGGTCAGTTAAGTTCCTCCACCCTAAACTCGCTCATGCATGTCTTTAGGGACCCTTATGGAGTCCTGACCTCCATCTGATAGAATACCTGGGGAATGAATTTGAGTGGAGACTGCATGCCAGGCCCTCTCGTCCACATCAGTGCCTGACCTCTCAAATGCGCTTCTGGAAGAATGGTCAAACATTCTCATAGACACATTTCTAAATCTTGTGGACAGCCTTCCCAGGAGAGTTGAAGCTGTTATAGCTGCAAAGAGTGGACCAACTCAGTATTGAACCCTACGGACTAAGACTGGGATGCCATTAAAATTCATGTGCATGTAAAGGCAGGCGTCCCAATACTTTTGGTAAAATAGTGTGTGTGTGTGTGTGTGTGTGTGTGTGTGTGTGTGTGTGTGTGTGTGTGTGTGTGTGTGTGTGTGTGTGTGTGTGCGTGTACAGTATGTCTATACATTACTTTTAAATCTATGATGTATGATAAGATTTTCTAAACTAGCAAAACTGCTTTTTTAGGGCTTGTTCACAATAGCAGCAAGGACTGCTGCTCATCTGAAAAGTGCTCCATGCTCAGGTTGCTTTTCAGAGGCATTTGACAGGCAATATGTCACCTCCTCACAGCCTGCTTTAACCCAAAAATGCAGCACCACTGTGCCGCAAACGGTTGCAGCATGACCACATTCACCTGAATGGGTTGCCTTTGGTGCGTGGTAATACCTGCTGAACCCAACAGTGGGTATAACTCCTGCTGCAGTCGCAGTATGTGTACAACCCCAGCCACTACCTCTGCAACTGAAGGGAGAGCAGTTGAGAGGTGCTAAAAACAAGGCTCAACCACGTGTTTTTACCAGCCCTTCCAACCTCAATATTGAACAAGCTCTTAGACAGTTTGAGAAACCCTGATCTAGCATTAAAGATGGTGTCAGGTTCACTTATCAGATCCTATAGCCACAGAAAACCTGATACCTTAATCCCACACCCATGAGTTGCATTAAATTGTAAAAATTAAACTCCAACAACTCATAATTAAAGCAGTTCATATAGTAACAAACTCACCATTAATGGTATCCAAGGATACTACCATCATGCCCACTCTGGTGCCCAATATGTTGATATCCAGCCTGATGTACTGAGAAAGCAGTGTACTTTACAAGCTTTCAACACAGTGTTTTAACACATCTTGGAGGATCTATTGCCATCTGATACACATGCTCCATAAGGTCCTTCTTTCAGTACTAATTGGTCACTCAAACATCAGACTGCACAAGCCAGGTTTATGTCTGACAGGGGCCTTGTGACGGATGATATCACAGCCTCCCGTAAACAATTAATAACAGAATAGAGACAAAATCCCAGAGGAGTGATCACCCATTTACTGCTAAGTTATCTGATGCGAGAAGGAGCCACGAGAGCCACCAGGGGACCCCAGAAGAGCAGGTTCGGGGCCACTCTGTGCAAAACTAGCTGCACAGTGGAGGTAAATATTATATGTTTGTTATTTAAAAAAAAAACTTACCCTTACAATCACTTTAATGCACACAGCAACTTATGCCCCTTTCACACTAGGGAACCAATCAAGCCCGCCTTCAGTTTTTCAGGTGGCCCCAATTGGACCCTTCAGTCTCCTCTATGGAGTGAAGGTTATAAACTGACATCAGTCCTTTTAAACCCAGTGACACCTGATCCAATCCTATCTGATAAAAACAGACAGATGGAGAGTCATTCTCCATCTGTCTGGTGGATCGCATCAGATGGTAGTTGAGTGTAGATGGACAGATGGTCCGTTTACATTTGACCACCCATAGAGGAGAGCAGGGTTGTCTGTGTCCACTCTGCGTAAGCGGAGCAGACACGGACTAGCCATCCGCCTGCTCAGCGGGGTTTAGCAGACAGCTTATCTGATGAGCAGGTGGATTCCAACAGTGCCCAACTAAAGTAGAAGGGCTTCTCTCCACACAGAGATTCTCTCAATGACAGCAACTCCACCCCCCTCCACCTGCAACTCTCAACAGACCATCGTTATAAAGGTTTGTGTGCACCTGTGCACACACCCTGATGGTTGTCCACAACACCCGAACACTGGGTTGGAGATTTCTTCCTTCCCAAGGCACTTGGAGATCTCAAAACTACAGAACCACACCTGGAAATACCAACATCCGGAGGAGGGTGCAAAGGCAGTTTTCTCCACTCAAAATCTATGCTTTGTAGTCCTGCACTAATCCAATGTGCAAACCCTGTGTGAGCCCATAATGAACTCATGATATACAATAAATGTTAATCTATGTATTCTGAAATGAGAAAACAGCCTTCAAGTTCCGAGTTGATTTAAACGTTTTGTAAGATGTTACATATTACACCCGTATTATAAATAATAAGGCTCCATTCCATGCGCACTAGCTTAAAAAAAAAAAAAAAAAGTTCCTTCCTAGCAGCAGCTTTTGGGCATTTTTTTTTTCTGCTTCTAGCAGCAAATAATGTTATCCATGCAGGCTATTTTGATCTAGAAGCATTTTTGAGGCTTCAGCTTCTAGAATCAGAAAAAAAATCTTGTTTTTTTCTTTTTTTTTAAGATTTGGGAGCGATCTTTCCAGCAGAAAAAAAGCTGAATGCTCCTAACTGCTGCAAAAAGCTGACACAAAAATGCTATTATGAGCGTTTTTCATACAGCATTTTTCTGCCATATTTTTTTTTTTAGCTTTATAGTGTGTATTGAGCTCTTTATGCACATTTCCTACCTGCAAAATTATGTGTATTTATTTTTTATCTTTATTTTTTTTTACAAAAGGTGAACCTAAATGTACTATACTATTTTTGCAAGATTATAGGCATCTTGAAAAATCATCTTGTTAGACCTTGTGCCACATAATTATACATGTATTTATATACTGTACACACCCATCATTATTTTTATATAGCTATATATATTTTTTAAATATATAATTATATAAATGCCTTAGACATGTATGTGATTTTCTGTTGTGATGCTAGCTCGATTTGTAATAACAATTCTGGAAGAGTACATGGCACATTATCCCATAATGAATACATGATATAAATATTAATCTACATATTCTGAAACAAGCACACAGTCTTCACACAGTTCATTTCTAATTGCGCTAATAAAACAGAGGGTCTATATTGCTTGAATGATTTGTAAGCAATGTGTCAGAGGCACATCAGAATGTATTCATTTCCTGAAATAAGCAATGTTTATCTAATATATCTGAAAGCAAATAAATAAATGTCATGGAAATAAAACTGTGTTTCAGTAATTGAGATGCAAAGATCTAATTTAATGAAAGCACACTTGCATGTCATTTCAGTAGAGACTGATCGGAGTTAACCTATAATTACATATAATAACCAGCGATCAGTTGTCTCAGCCAGGACTAAAGCTTGCTCAGAAGGGCTTATGGCTTGCTGTTTTCCTGCACCTGCTCCCACAGACCATACAACCATTCGGCAGCAGACTAAGGTGCACATAGGTATCCGATATCAAGCCAATATCAAGATAGTTTCCGGCAGGTCAGTTGTATGAAAACATAACTTAAAGCGTAACTCCACTTTTGTTGAGAAAAAAAAAACACTCCCCTCTGCATAATTTATGTACATTGCAGGAATTTTAACAAACTTTGTTGCAGATTCCTAACTTTTATCATTTAGAAGAAATCCCTGTGTGTTTGTCTGTATCCATGAGGGAAAGTGAGTCTAATGGGAGTGTCTTCATAATTATCAATCAGCTGTGCACCGGCAGGGCACTAATGAGGCAAATTGCTGGGTCTGTATCCCTTTAGATGTGATTTCCTGTTAAAAGTACCCTATCTCACCAAAACATTCTGTGTACAGAACACCTCCAGGTAGTCATACTGCATTGCATTTCACAAAAATTACAGAGCTGTAGATTGAAAAAGAAAGGTAATTTTCAATAACATTCAATTACAATATGACTTGTATCGCAATTGTATATGCTATATCACTTTTCTTTATTTGCTATTTTTTTCCCCAACGAAAGTGGAGTTACCCGTTAAAACATATCTTTAGGCAAGACCTTTTTTTTTTTTTTTAAGTGGCTCTAAAGTTTAAAGGCTCGTACACACTATAAGGGCCAGTTCACACCATATGCAATCCAGTGCGTTTTTTTCTGCATCAAAAATGCATGGAAAGCAGGTTATATGGTTTTCAATGGCATAGTTCACACCAGTGCTTGCAATTCCAGTGTGTTCTAGTTCCAGAAAAAAAGTAGAACATACTGCATTTTTCCTGTACTGGAACTCTGTAAAACGCTTTAAAAACGCACTGGAACGCACCTAAATGCATCAAAAACCGCACTGGAACACACATGTCCCTTTTTAAGGTTAAGAAAAAAGAGGGGGAAAAAATGCACCGGACTGCATCAAAAACGCACGAAAAATGCATTGAAACGCATCAAAAATGTGCATGCAGAAAAGCATCTGGAACGCATCCGGACTGCGTCTCTATGGTGTGAACTGGCCCTAAGAAAATTTTCGTCCAAAGAATTTTAGAATTTTGCCGTTCGAGAATTTTTGTACAAATTTTCGTTCATTGGTTCCTATTTGCTGTGAAACATCAAGGAAAACTGGACGATCATTCGGCCGATTATCTTATAGTGTGTACCCCACTTTAGGCCCCTTTCACGTGGGCACCTCCGCTAAGTGGAATCCGCTTGCTCAATGGGGGATCTCTCTGCTGATTCCCACTGAGCAGGCAGATGACAGGTCTGTGTCCACTCCATTATGCATAGCAGACACGGACACAGTCCCACTCTCCTCTATGGGGCAACCGGATGGAAGCGGATCACCTGTCCTTTACCATCCAATGCTATCGGATCCGATCCGCCAGACAGATGAGGAATAGGACCACCACCCGTCTGTTTTTGGCAGATAGGATCGGATGGTGGTGGGTGTCAGCGGACATGTGCCTGCTCCATAGAAGAGAATCGAGAGTCCGATCAGGTCCGCCTGAAAAACTGACAGGTGGACCTGATCGGACAGCCCTTGGGAAAGGGGCCTCACTCTTTTTGTACCTTAACCACTTGCCGACCGCCTCACGCCTATATACGTGAGCAGAATGGCACGGGCAGGCAAAATCACGTACCTGGTACTTGATTGCCTTCCCGCGGGCGGGGGGTCCAATCGGACCCCCCCCGGTGCCAGCGGCGGTCGGCATTTGTCTGGCAGCGATCAGAGATGAGAGGGAGGCCATCCGATCGTGCCCCCCCTCGCGATCGCTCCCAGCCAATGGGAAACATCCCCTGCCTCTGTATAGTACACAGAGGCAGAGGATGTGATGTCATCTCTCCTCGGCTCCGCAGTTTCCGTTCCGGCGCCGAGGAGAGAAGACATCTGAGTAAGTGTAAAACACACACACACACAGTAGAACATGCCAGGCACACTAAACACCCCCGATCCCCCCCGATCGCCCCCCGATCACCCCCCAATCACCCCCCCCTGTCACAAACTGACACCAAGCTGTTTTTTTTTCCTGATTACTGCATGGTGTCAGTTTGTGACAGTTAGAAGTGGTAGGGCAGTGAGTGTTAGCCCCCTGTAGGTCTAGGGTACCCCCCTAACCCCCCCTAATAAAGTTTTAACCCCTTGATCACCCCCCGTCACCAGTGTCACTAAGCGATCATTTTTCTGATCGCTGTATTAGTGTCCCTGGTGACGCTAGTTAGGGACGTAAATATTTAGGTTCGCCGTCAGCGTTTTATAGCGACAGGGACCCCCATATACTACCTAATAAATGTTTTAACCCCTTGATTGCCCCCTAGTTAACCCTTGCACCACTGATCACCGTATAACCGTTACGGGTGACGCTGGTTAGTTTGTTTATTTTTTATAGTGTCAGGGCACCCGCCGTTTATTACCGAATAAAGGATTAGCCCCCTGATCGCCCGGCGGTGATATGCGTCGCCCCAGGCAGCGTCAGATTAGCGCCAGTAGCGCTAACACCCACGCACGCAGCATACGCCTCCCTTAGTGGTATAGTATCTGATCCGATCAGATCTATATTAGCGTCCCCAGCAGTTTAGGGTTCCCAAAAATGCAGTGTTAGCGGGATCAGCCCAGATACCTGCTAGCACCTGCGTTTTGCCCCTCTGCCCGGCCCAGCCCAGCCCACCCAAGTGCAGTATCGATCGATCACGGACACTTACAAAACACTAAACCACTAACTGCAGCGTTCGCAGAGTCAGGCCTGATCCCTGCGATCGCTAACAGTTTTTTTTGTAGCGTTTTGGTGAACTGGCAAGCGCCAGCGGCCTAGTATACCCCGGTCGTAGTCAAACCAGCACTGCAGTAACACTTGGTGACGTGGCGAGTCCCATAAGTGCAGTTCAAGCTGGTGAGGTAGCAAGCACAAGTAGTGTCCCGCTGCCACCAAAAAGACAAACACAGGCCCGTCGTGCCCATAGTGCCCTTCCTGCTGCATTCGCCAATCCTAATTGGGAACCCACCGCTTCTGCAGCGCCCGTACTCCCCCCATTCACATCCCCAACCAAATGCAGTCGGCTGCATGAGAGGCATTTTTATGTCCTCCCGAGTACCCCTACCCAACAAACCCCCCAAAAAAGAGGTCGTGTCTGCAGCAAGCGTGGATATAGGCGTGACACCCGCTATTATTGTCCCTCCTGTCCTGACAATCCTGGTCTTTGCATTGGTGAATGTTTTGAACGCTACCATTCACTAGTTGAGTATTAGCGTTGGGTACAGCATTGCACAGACTAGGCACACTTTCACAGGGTCTCCCAAGATGCCTGGAACTGGTTACAGTTATAAAAGTTACAGTTACAAAAAAAAGTGTAAAAAAAAAACAAAAAAACACAAACAAAAATAAAAAAAAATAGTTGTCGTTTTATTGTTCTCTCTCTCTCTATTCTCTCTCTATTGTTCTGCTCTTTTTTTACTGTATTCTATTCTGCAATGTTTTATTGTTATTATGTTTTATCATGTTTGCTTTTCAGGTATGCAATTTTTTATACTTTACTGTTCACTGTGCTTTATTGTTAACCATTTTTTTGTCTTCAGGTACGCCATTCACGACTTTGAGTGGTTATACCAGAATGATGCCTGCAGGTTTAGGTATCATCTTGGTATCATTCTTTTCAGCCAGCGGTCGGCTTTCATGTAAAAAGCAATCCTAGTGGCTAATTAGCCTCTAGACTGCTTTTACAAGCAGTGGGAGGGAATGCCCCCCCCCCCACCGTCTTCCGTGTTTTTCTCTGGCTCTCCTGTCTCAACAGGGAACCTGAGAATGCAGCCGGTGATTCAGCCAGCTGACCATAGAGCTGATCAGAGACCAGAGTGGCTCCAAACATCTCTATGGCCTAAGAAACCAGAAGCTACGAGCATTTTATGACTTAGATTTCACCGGATGTAAACAGCGCAATTGGGAAATTGGGGAAGCATTTTATCACACCGATCTTGGTGTGGTCAGATGCTTTGAGGGCAGAGGAGAGATCTAGGGTCTAATAGACCCCAATTTTTTCAAAAAAGAGTACCTGTCACTACCTATTGCTATCATAGGGGATATTTACCTGAGATAACAATAAAAATGATTTAAAAAAAAATGAAAGGAATAGTTTAAAAATAAGATAAAAAAGCAAAAAAATAATAAAGAAAAAAAAAAAAAGCACCCCTGTCCCCCCTGCTCTCGCGCTAAGGCGAACGCAAGCGTCGGTCTGGTGTCAAATGTAAACAGCAATTGCACCATGCAGGTGAGGTATCACCACGAAGGTCAGATCGAGTGCAGTAATTTTAGCAGTAGACCTCCTCTATAAATCTAAAGTGGTAACCTGTAAAGGCTTTTAAAGGCTTTTAAAAATGTATTAATTTTGTTGCCACTGCACGTATGTGCGCAATTTTAAAGCATTTGGTAGGTTTGGTATCCATGTACTCGGCCTAAGATCATCTTTTTTATCTCATCAAACATTTGGGCAATATAGTGTGTTTTAGTGCATTAAAATTTAAAAAAGTGTGTTTTTTCCACAAAAAATGCGTTTGAAAAATTGCTGCGCAAATACTGTGTGGAAAAAAAAAATGAAACACCCACCATTTTAATCTGTAGGGCATTTGCTTTAAAAAAAATATATAATGTTTGGGGTTCAAAGTAATTTTCTTGCAAAAAAAAATAATTTTTTCATGTAATCAAAAAGTGTCAGAAAGGGCTTTGTCTTCAAGTGGTTAGAAGAGTGGGTGATATGTGACATAAGCTTCTAAATGTTGTGCATAAAATGCCAAGACAGTTCAAAACCCCCCAAATGACCCCATTTTGGAAAGTAGACACCCCGAGATATTTGCTGAGAGGCATGTCGAGTCCATGGAATATTTTATATTGTGACACAAGTTGCAGGAAAGAGACAAATTTTTTTTTTATTTTTTTTTGCACAAAGTTGTCACTAAATGATATATTGCTCAAACATGCCATGGGGATATGTGAAATTACACCCCAAAATAAATTTTGTTGCTTCTCCTGAGTATGGGGATACCACATGTGTGGGACTTTTTGGGAGCCTAGCCGCTTACGGGACCCCGAAAACCAAGCACCGCCTTCAGGCTTTCTAAGCGCGTAAATTTTTGATTTCACTCTTCACTGCCTATCACAGTTTCGGAGGCCATGGAATGCCCAGGTGGCACAAAACCCCCCCCAAATGACCCCATTTTGGAAAGTAGACACCCCAAGCTATTTGCTGAGAGGTATAGTGAGTATTTTGCAGACCTCACTTTTTGTCACAAAGTTTTGAAAATTGAAAAAAAAATTTTTTCTGGTCTTTCTTCATTTTCAAAAACAAATGAGAGCTGCAAAATACTCACCATGCCTCTCAGCAAATAGCTTGGGGTGTCTACTTTCCAAAATGGGGTCATTTGGGGGGGGTTTTGTGCCATCTTGGCATTTTATGGCCTTCAAAACTGTGATAGGCAGTGAGGAGTGAAATTTATGCCCTTAGAAATCCTGAAGGCGGTGCTTGGTTTTCGGGGTCCCGTAAGCGGCTAGGCTCCCAAAAAGTCCCACACATGTGGTATCCCCGTACTAAGAGGAAGCAGCTGAATGCATTTTGGGGTGCAATTCCACATATGCCCATGGCCTGTGTGAGCAATATATCATTTAGTGACAACTTTTTGTAATTTTTTTTTTTTTTTGTCATTATTCAATCACTTGGGACAAAAAAATAAATATTCAATGGGCTCAACATGCCTCTCAGCAATTTCCTTGGGGTGTCTACTTTCTAAAATGGGGTCATTTGGGGGGGTTTTGTACTGCCCTGCCATTTTAGCACCTCAAGAAATGACATAGGCAGTCATAAACTAAAAGCTGTGTAAATTCCAGAAAATGTACCCTAGTTTGTAGACGCTATAACTTTTGCGCAAACCAATAAATATACGCTTATTGACATTTTTTTTACCAAAGACATGTGGCCGAATACATTTTGGCCTAAATGTATGACTAAAATTGAGATTTTTTTTAATAACAAAAATTAGAAAATATCTTTTTTTTTCAAATTTTTGGTCTTTTTCTGTTTATAGCGCAAAAAATAAAAACGGCAGAGGTGATCAAATACCATCAAAAGAAAGCTCTATTTGTGGGAAGAAAAGGACGCAAATTTGGTTTGGGTACAGCATTGCATGACTGCGCAATTAGCAGTTAAAGCGACGCAGTGCCGAATTGTAAAAAGTGCTCTGGTCAGGAAGGGGGTAAAACCTTCCGGGGCTGAAGTGGTTAATGCATTCCCTTAATCAAGGTAAAAATGGCCCACTAACTATTCCTCCCATCCAAAATACTTACCTGACTCCTTTCAATGATCCACCACTCCTCTACTTCCTGCCCTCACAGGAGACACAGGTAGCAGTGAGATCCGGATGCTCCCGCTGTTATCAGTCAAACTCCTATGAGGAGATAGCGAGGGACGTGGCTTACCAGCGCTATGTGTATGTATGCATGCAAACAGCCTGGCTCGGAAGCACGCCTGCACAGGCTTGCTATGGGGGTACCCATGGGAAGAAGTGGACAGTGCTGGCGGGTGACTACCAAAGAAGAGGTAAGGGACTGCTCTGTGCAATATCACACAGAGCAGGTAAATGAAAATATAGTCTTTAGAATCACTAGAACCCCTTTTGGAGAGATTCACCCCTCTGTTCATACCGCTGACCAACGTCACTAAGAAGGAAAGCAAGGGGAAATCCAAAATTTTAAAGTTGTTCCCAGAACAAGAGGTAAGGGAAAATCTTCCCAATAGGGACATCTCTTCCAGTGACAGTTGTCTAAGAGAGGAATTTCCCTGACTTATAAGAAATGTTCTCTAACATGCTGCTAAAGCGGAGTTCCACCCAAAAATGGAACTTCCGCGTTTCGGAATCCTCCCTCCCTCCCTCCGGTGTCACATTTGGCACCTTTCAGGGGGGAGGGGGAAGCAGATACCTGTCTAATCCAGGTATTTGCTCCCACTTCCGGGCATAGATAGATGCAGTATCCTCTGCCCCCCCCCGCCTTCTGGGAGACACACAGGTCCCAGAAGATAACAGGGACCAGTGGGATCGCGCAGCGCGACTTGCGCATGCACAGTAGGGAACCAGTAAGTGAAGGCGCAAGGCTTCACTTCCTGATTCCCTTACCGAAGATGGCGGCGCCTCCACCCAAGATCCGAGGGTCAGATCGGCTTAGGGTGCCGAAATCGCGGGCGCCCTGGACAGGTAAGTGTCCATATTTTAAAAGTCAGCAGCTGCAGTATTTGTAGGAAAATTGGCGGAAGATTTTTCTCTGGGACAGGAAGTTTTAACTCTTCATTACTTTACAGAAAGCTTAAACGAAAAAAAAAAAAAGAAAAATGGTGTCAAATACAGTAATTTTCCTTTCCTGGCATCAATTCATGGCATCCCACAGGCAGGAGATGACACCCACACAACAGCCCCTTCCCTGTACATCACTAGGAAGGAACGGGAGGGGGGGGGGGGGTTAGTATGCTGCCATGAATTGGCACCAGGAAAGGAAAATTACAGCAAGCATAAAAAAGTCCCCTATAATTGATTAAACCCAGAAATTTTCTTTTTTTTACCACTACTATTCCTTTATACTGGCTTTTGAAATTTACAAATGTAGCAATTTCGAAATTGAATGAAAGGTTTAGCACCGGGAAACACTTTTTGAAAGATAAATAATCCATTTTATATACAACTATACAGATCAGACCAAAATGACGGACAAATGAGGAGGACAGAGAGACTTTGTTCCAAATCAGCCACAGTCCCTCGAAATCGGGGACAGTTGGGAGCTTTGCTGTGACCCAGAAGAGAAATATAGTCAAAAAAGCTTTGCCCATACATCTGTTTTGAATCTGAACTCTAGGTAGATATAAAATACAAAAAAAAATTTAGATCTGTATTCATGAATGCATCATTACATTTTTAATGCAAACAGTGCAAGTGCTTCAATTGACTTGATGGCATCCTTTTGTAGTGCCTCTATAGCAGAGCTTAAACTGGGAGACGGAACACACAAGTTGTCAGTTTATGACGCTGCATATGCTATGACTAAGCACTGTTAAGTGTGAAACGCGCCAGCTCGTTTGTCCCATTTTTGCTGTGGCTTGTATCTGTTGGACTTTTTACTAATACAGGCTATATTCCGGAGTGCGGCTGTCCAGACTTCCTTTTTGCCTCAGTTTATTACGCTGCAGTCAGGGCCAGCGTTACCATACGGGTAACGGAAGGGGCTGTAAAATCCTTTGCTGACACAGTGACCCCGCACCGCTGGCTGCTATCACACACCCCGCCGCACAGAGCAGATTGCAGCTCTATTGAGGGGGTTTTTATTTAGCGCTTTTCAGTTCGTTTCTGCACGGCCGTTCGTCAATCAGACATGTTGCGGAATCGGAGGAGATAACATGTTATTTATTATTGGCCTTGGAGTTATTGCTTTGACATTATTTTTTGGGTTGAATAATGATTTGATCTATTTTCTATATTTTTGGATGCATAGAATGCACTTTTTTGTTAAGTTCTATTGGTAGATATAGCATGTCTAATATTATTTGTTAATGCACAATAAAAAAATTGTGTAGAATAATACTTGAATATGTGTTTTACTTCAAGTGACAGTTTGGGAGTAGGCAGTTACATTTTAAAAAATACAATGTAAAATTAACAAGGGACACCAACATACAGTATCTCACAAAAGTGAGTACACCCCTCACATTTTTGTAAATATTTTATTATATCTTTTCATGTGACAACACTGAAGAAATGACACTTTACTACAATGTAAAGTAGTGAGTGTACAGCTTGTATAACAGTGTAAATTTGCTGTCCCCTTAAAATAACTCAACACACAGCCATTAATGTCTAAACCGCTGGCAACAAAAGTGAGTACACCCTTAAGTGAAAATGTCCAATTAGGGCCCAATTAGCCACTTTCCCTCCCCGGTGTCATGTGACTCATTAGTGTTACAAGGTCTCAGGTGTGAATGGGGAGCGGGTGTGTTAAATTTGGTGTTATCGCTCCCACTCTCTCATACTGGTCACTGGAAATTCAAAATGGCACCTCATGGCAAAGAACTCTCTGAGGATCTGAAAAAAAAATTGTTGCTCTACATAAAGATGGCCTAGGCTATAAGAAGATTACCAAGACCCTGAAACTGAGCTGCAGCACAGCTGCCAAGACCATACAGCGGTTTAACAGGACAGGTTCCACTCAGAACAGGCCTCGCCAAAGTAGGGTACATTTTCTGGAATTCACGCAGCTTTTAGTTTATGACTGCCTATCTCATTTCTTGAGGTGCTAAAATGGCAGGGCAGTACAAACCCCCCCCCAAATGACCCCATTTTGGAACGTAGACACCCCAAGCTATTTGCTGAGAGGCATGTTGAGTTCATGGAACATTTTATATTTTGCCACAAGTTGCAGGAAAATTACAAACTTTTTTTTTTTTTGTTGCACAAAGTTGTCACTAAATGATATATTGCTCAAACATGCCATGGGCATATGTGAAATTACACCCCAAAATACATTCTGCTGCTTCTCCTGAGTACAGGGATACCACATGTGTGAGACTTTTTGGTAGCCTAGCCGCGTACGGGACCCCGAAAACCAAGCACTGCCTTCAGACTTTCTAAGGGCTTAAAACAGTGATTTCACTTCCTCACTACCTATCACAGTTTCGGAGGCCATGATGTGCATAGAGGATGATGGCATATAGAATAGGAACAGAACACACAAGATCTAGTGTTCTCCTACCATGTGGAACCTGGGACATAATGCGTGTGGGGCGGTTCCTGACACCTGACATCTTGCAGCCATCTCACTCTACAGTGGTAAAGCCGATTCATGTGTACATCAGCCAGCACTGCTTAAAGAAGTCCAGCCTGAGCTTTTTAGGCTGGGCTTCTCCCATGGGTCACAGAAGTGCAAATTCGTTTTGCACTCCTGTGACCCATTTTCAGCAGAGAACGTGGGCTCTCCGCTGACGTCACTGCTATCAGTCGAGGCAGCGCGTCATCCCGACTTCCAAAGTCTGGATCCCGTCAGGTGCCTGGAATGATGGCAGTCTCAGCCTCTCAGCGAGCCGCTGAGACGGCCGCTCTCGCCCTGCCACAGCTCAGCTCTCCAATGAGCATAGAGGAGCAGAGAGGAGAGCTGCTGACTGACAGTCAGCAGCTCTCCTCTCGGGGATCTTTGAGAACCGAGCCATCGGAGGTGTTCGCTGACGGCGGGGGACAGCTGCAGCATCAGTCTGATGCTGCAGCCACCTAGGTAAGTATGAATCTAAAAAAACCAAAAAACCTATACTTCTTTTTTAAGTGCCTTTTATGTGAGTGTTTTACTTTTAGTATATGAATTAAAATTGTATGAAACAGAGAACACTAGATCTTGTGTGTTCTGTTCCTATTCTGTAAGCAATCATCCTCTATGCACAGCTGAGACTCTGGGAGCTGATTGAAATTCAAGTCGTGGCACATTATTTTGCACGTATGCACTGTTGCACTTTGTTTTTGTTACACAGTGGTTATATCTATGTATTAATGAATTGAAGTTGCGCTACACTATTTCTGGATATAAGTTTACTGTTATTGAGTTTGGTAAAAACACTTTGTGGTGTTAGCACCAATTTGTGCATTTGATTTGTAATAATTTATTATAGTTAGGTTGCGATAATCGAGATTTTTGGAACTGTGGGGGACAAACTATCATTTCCAGGACTCCTTGTTCTTCTTTACACTGAAGATAGTTAATGACATTGGCTGTATGTTTGGGGTCATTGTCCTGCTGCAGAATAGATTTGGGGCCAATCACAGGCCTCCCTGATGGCATGGCATGATGGATAAGCATCTGCCTGTATTTCTCAGCATTGAGGACACCATCGAACTTGACTAAATCTCCAACTTCATTTGCAGAAATGCAGCTCCAAACTTACAAGGAACCTCCTGTCAGAAATATATACACAATAATTCTGCGCTACCACAAAGGGGAATGGACACAGCAGCTAACACAAAGAGCAAGTGTAAACAATGTCAAAAAACAAGATAAGTGTAGCGCTAGGAAGAGATCACAAAATGGAGTCTATGGATTAACAGTTCGAAGTTCATAAGTTTAAAAGAACATCCCTGGAGGGAATTAGAAAAGTCCCCTGGAACAAATCTCCACAGGAGTATAAATCATCTGTGAAAGGAGCCCACACACCACCAATAGAAGTGAAAAGGCTTACCGGACTCGGTGGACCCAACAAGGCATACGCCAGGTAGAGTCAATCAGGCTTGGGTGGTGCTGGGTTGAAGTTGGCCCGGACGGGCAAAGTTGGTGGAGTGGCTACCACATGGCTGTGTTCTTCAAGCGTAATCGGGCCCAAAGATATGAAGTACGGCACCCATAAATCGTATCCCTCAGATCAGCGTTGGAACCAGCTTTCACCTGGAACTTCCCATAGCATACTAGCTCATTATGAATTACTTACCTGAGATTGAAGCCCCAGGATCGGCCCTCGTTCGCCTCCTCCACTGCCACCATCTATTCCGGAGTGACTTTTGGGTATTGCGCCTCCGGCGCTGTGACTGGCCGGAGCCACGATGATGTCATGGGCTAGCACAAAGGAGTTATTAAACAAAGAGACAACACAAATCTTTCTTTAACCATTTATTAATTTGGTAATAAATATTGGCCATGGTGCTGTTCAAGGGTAACCTGTCAATGTTTAAATAAATACAAATAAATATGAAGCCATCTTGGCTATATAACCATCAGAATTTATACGGTGTCCATCCAGACAATGCTGGACGACTATTCCCCACTGAACAACCCATGACTAAAGCATTAGATAAAGGGGCGGGGGGGGGTGGGAGTCCCGGTCCTGTTCCACACGGTCTGGCGGTAACGGCCGGACGGCCCTCTTTTATCACCTCCGAAATTCGCGGGCTTAAGGGGCCCGCCAGATTGCACCAATCAGCTGCTTGTTGCTACCCTGCGGAGGCTGCTGCCCACCAATCACAATCCTGAAATACAAAACAGGGAACATGCATTCCCCTTTGGCTCTCCCATGTTGGTCCTGCATATTGCATGGACCTTTCATGGGCTAGCACAAAGGAGTTATTAAACAAAGAGACAACACAAATCTTTCTTTAACCATTTATTAATTTGGTAATAAATATTGGCCATGGTGCTGTTCAAGGGTAACCTGTCAATGTTTAAATAAATACAAATAAATATGAAGCCATCTTGGCTATATAACCATCAGAATTTATACGGTGTCCATCCAGACAATGCTGGACGACTATTCCCCACCGACCGAGGCCAGGAGAGTAGCTGCTGGCTGAGGTCCCCCCAACACCATGGCATTCTCAATCAAACTTTGCAGACCCATATTGAAAATATCTATACCAATGTCTGATAGGTGCACCAAATCTTCCCTAAATAATCCTGGAATAAAACCCTCCAACTCTAAGTGGCGGAAGGATAAACTCCCGGATGATGCAAGGAAATTATGAATGGTTCTATTCAAACGCCTCCTAATTTTATCCACATAAAAGAAATTACCCCAGGGGAACCAAAGGAGCCTAGGGACCATTTCAGAAAAGGCCAAAATAGAACGAGGAATTAGCAGCTTGATGGCACAGAAATCGTTTTTCATCTCGCAAAGCAATTCCCACGTCCTAACCTTGCCAATATCGTTCGCTCCCAAATGAATAACCAAAACTACCGGGGCGGGCCAAATAGAAGATAAATATAGTAAATGGTCTCTAAGATTACGCCATCTCAGACCCCTAACACCAGACCACAAAATCTTAAATTTGTTAAAGTCCAGACCTAAATTGCTGGAATAGCTCCTGGATGCAGCCAGCCTTTCAGCCCAATAAACGTAGGAGTGGCCTACAATCCAAATAATGTATTTAGGAGGATCTGAAAAATAAAAATCAGACAATTAACAATTCAGGGCGAACATAAAGCTTATACCTATTACTAACCCATCTGCCAACCCTCTTTTGACTTTCAGGAGGGAAACCCAATAGGTTAGCCATAGTGGCAGCCCCAATTCTAAAGGAGTGTGACGAGAAATTCAAACCTGCTAGATTAAGGCGCTTAATGCATGAGGAAAGCACAGCAGAAAACTGATATCTGGTCAAAGGAGACAAGTCCTGATGGATAAAGAAAGAGCCGTCAAAGCAGGGTCTAATCTCTATATAATTGGCCATGTGGGCGACAGGGCATAGCAACAGGTTGGGAGAGGAGGACAGAGATAACCACTTACCATTACCCAACCCAAAAGTTTTGGACCTGCAAAGAAAAAGCCGTAAACCGTCCGGTTGCATGGACACATGAGAGAACAACAGAAAAGAAGAAGATGATTTGTTAGGAGCCGTAAACTCACCCACCCGCAGGGCACCAAAAAGGGTCACCGAAAATGCTGCCCTGAAAAGGAGCTCAAAACTAGAAAAACAAACATCCTCTAAAACTGACATTAGTCTGATTAATAAGGAAACTGAAATAGGGCGCCTAGCATCCTTTGTAGGTGAGGACTTCCGAAAACCTTTAAGGATTTGACTGACCGAGAAAAAAGAGGTCAAGGCAGGTCTGCCAGAAAATTTAAGAAAAAAGGAAACCCCGGCTAAAATCTTACTAACTGAGGCAGGGCCGAGCTGGGCCTGCATCAGGTATGACACAAACGCCAAAGCGATATAATCATTAACTTCTAACACATCCACCACCATGTCAGAGCAAAAAGCACACCATCTGGACCAGGCTAGGTTATAGTCTTGCCATGTCTTCTGTGCTACTGAATTCTGGAGATGAGCAGTTATCAGTCCCAAATCAAGCCCCAGAGGCAATCTGGGCAAGGGGTGCCGTGTCGATCCGCTGATGGAACCAACTCCCGGAATCTGTGAAACTGCAAACGAGAAAGAGCGTCAGCTATTGTATTATCTATACCTGCAATGTGGCGAGCTTTCAACCAGATATTGAAACGCATACAGTGCAAAACTAAAAAACGTAAGAGTTTGATAACTGGCTCTGACTTGGATGACAATGTGTTGATAGCAAAAAGTACGCCTTTGTTATCTGTATGAACCAGTACCCTGCGATTTATGAACTTATCTTTCCAGATTACCACAGAAACTACCACAGGAAACAATTCGAGGAGGACTATATTATGCAGAATTTCTGGGAGTCGCCAACTGGAATGCCATTCGGCGGCACACGAGAGGCCATTCAGAAAGGCTCCAAATCCGGATGAACCAGCGGCATCTGTAAAGAAATTCAGCTTAAAATTGTCTACAAAAGGATGCTGCCAGGCCGTAGACCCATTAAAATTACAAAGGAAAGAATCCCATATTCTTAAGTCTTCTTTGACATTTGCAGAAATGCAAACATGAGAGTAAGGATTCTTCAAACCCCGCGTAGCCAAAGCAAAACGCCTAGAAAAAATCCTGGCAATAGGAATGACCCGAGCTGCAAATGCGAAGAGGCCTAATAGGGACTGAGCCTCTTTCAACAAAACCTTTCGTTTGGATAAAACAACGAGATCATTGCTCTCATGCGGAACAACTTTTCTCTGGGTAGCCTAAACTCCATCAGTGATGAGTCTATGATAATCCCCAGGAATTCAATAGTAGTTGACGGAAATAACATTTTCTCATGCGCAATTGGAATCCCAAAGGAATCACAGATAACAAAGAAAGAGTTCAATGAATCAAGGCATAACTGTGTGTCCTTTGGGCCAATAAAAAGGAAATCATCTAAGTAATGTAGCAGCCCCCCATTAGGGGCACCTTCCGACAAAACCCAATGTAAAAATGTAGCGAAAGCCTCAAAATAAAAACATGATAAGGAGAAGCCCATGGGCAAGCATTTGTCAAAATAAAACTTGTTTTGGAAATGAAAACCCAGGGAATTGAAACCTTGCGGGTGCACGGGTAGCAGACGGAAAGCAGATTTGATGTCTGCCTTAGCTAACAACGCCCCCTGTCCAAAACGCCTCAAAAGCATTAGAGCTTCATCAAAAGAGGAGTAAGAAACAGGGGCAAGGGTTTCTGAAACCTCGTCATTAAGTGAATTGTCAGCTGGGAAGGACAAGTGGTGGATAAGTCTGAAAGTACCCTGCTCCTTCTTGGGGACAATGCCCAGAGGAGAAAGACGGAAATTAGGAAATGGTGGACTGCTGAAAGGGCCAGCTACCCGGCCTTCACTAACTTTATCTATTTTTTCTTGAACAATGACAGGGTGCCTCCTAGCAGACAGTAAGTTCCTTACAAAAACGCAACCCGGCCCAGAAAATGAGGGAACCAAGAAACCAACCTGGAAACCGTCAATTAGGAGCCGTGCCATCGTGCGATCTGGGTAGAGATCTAACCACGGTCGCATTCTTGACAAACTCACTGGAGTCATGGCTTTTGCCACCAGTGTCCCTGGGTAAGGATGGGAGGGAAGTTGCTGATGACTTCCGAAAGCACCTATTCGCTGGGTGGGCCCCATTGCAATAGGTGCACTCGTGTTTATACCTACAGCTTGACAGGAATTTACACTGCCCTTCATTAAAAGCGAAACAGAACCCTTTGCGAAAGGCATTTTGTGGGGGAAACGTTCGAGGTGTAAATGAGGGCTTCTGCGGCAGCATTAGGTTCAGCCATAAGCCGACATCCTTACAACCCCATTTTAGAGATGGATGAACCGCCAATTTCTGTCTGAAATTTTCATCATAGTTAAACCATGAGGTACCACCAAAATGACGAAAAGCTTCCGCAATTATGTCCACGTGCTGAAATAAGCCTGAACATTTATCCGGGAATTGCTCGCCCAGCACCGCTGCATAAATGCAGAAAGCTTGCAACCAATTTTGAAAAGTTTTGGGCACAGAACGTCTCCTATCTTCCTCAGAGCGGTCCTCTGCCTTCCTTTCAAACTTAGGTACAAAATCTTTGGAAACGGGCAATAGAGACAATAAATCTACAAATTCCCCCCTCCAAATCTTCCCTTTAACAGCTTCAGGCAAATGGAAACCTAACGGTGAAATTTCACACGGCATAGGGATCTTAAAGGAGGACTCCGCCGCTACAGGGTGGATAGCGCGCTGAGAAGGGTTAATAGAATGAGGTATTTGAAAAGGTTTTTGCACTGGTGCGCTTGTATTGGTAGCAACGGGCACCTCCAACAAATTGCGCCATATAGGGCTGACATCATCCAGACTATGCTGTGACATACCATCATTTGTATTCATAGCACCAGATAGCTGTGCCCCTTGCAAAGCATCATTAACAGTGACATGCAAAGCACCAGAGCACTGTGCACCTAATGCTGTACCAACATTTGCACCAACTGTGTGTGCCCCTTTAATTTCTCTCACAATGCTAGCTAACGTATCAGCCAAACTATTTAAATCAGTGACATTATTAAAAGTGCGAGTCTCACCCATAGGCAGACTCCTTGTCTGCTCATTGCTTGTTGCAACAGCTGGCTGAGCTCTTTCTTGACGTGTGGGGGTCTTCATATAGGGGACACTGCGGGCTCGCCCTTTGCCGGCATGGCACTGTAAAGCCTCTTCTCTGGCTTTCTTCTTTGCCCTCTTCGGCTGTCGGCGCGGACTGCGCATGTCCGCTGCGGACTCCTCCATTTTCTCCTGGGCTGTGCTAAAAGACGGCTCGGGCGGAGCTTCTGACTGACCAGCCTCCAGGCAGTGAAGGAGCCTCCCCTCCGGCACTCTCCGCCTTCTCAATTAGGCGACGAAGAAGGCTCTCTCTTCCCACAGGCGAACGGTCCATCCTTGACGCTGCGGTGTGAGTCCCGGTCCTGTTCCACACGGTCTGGCGGTAACGGCCGGACGGCCCTCTTTTATCACCTCCGAAATTCGCGGGCTTAAGGGGCCCGCCAGATTGCACCAATCAGCTGCTTGTTGCTACCCTGCGGAGGCTGCGGAGGCTGCTGCCCACCAATCACAATCCTGAAATACAAAACAGGGAACATGCATTCCCCTTTGGCTCTCCCATGTTGGTCCTGCATATTGCATGGACCTTTCATTCCCATGCATGTACACTGGTGCCGCCACTATCGGCATGATCGCCGTTAGAAACGGCACGCTCAGTGCGCCTGCACCCGATGTCTATGGCTCATGTGCCGTAGACATCGGTGCCGCTATTCCTGCAAATATCACCTAAACCTTTTAGGTTTGGGAGATATTTCTTGCACCTACAGGTAAGCCTTCATCTAGGCTTACCTGTAGGTTAAAGTGGTTGTAATGGGTTTACAACCACTTTAAAGACTTGCTTAGCTGACATTCCTTCTGGCTCCAGATGCTGCTTGCTGTTCTACTACACTCATCTCTGGTTCCCTATTGTTTTGGCTTGTCTGACAATCCGTTCCGGTTCCTGAACTCTGGCTATGTTTTGACTACGTTTACTCTGTTTACCTTTTTTTATTATTAAACAAGTGAGATTTAACTGTACTTCAGTCTGTCTGATTCATGGTCTCTGACACCTCCACCATACTTCACTGTTGCTTGCAGACACTCATTATTGCACCACTCTCCAGCCCTTCACTGAACAAACTGCCCCCAGCACAGCCAAATATTTAAAATTTCCACTCATCAGTCCAGAGCACCTGCTGCCATTTTTATGCACCCCAGTTCCTATGTTTTCATGCATAGTCAAGTCACTTCGCCTTGTTACCGTTTCTGAGTTATGGCTTTTTTGGTCCCAATTCTTCCATGAAGACCACTTCTGGACAGACTTCTCTGGACAGTAGACGGGTGTACCTGGGTCCCACTTGTTTCCACCAGTTCTGTGCTGATGACTAGGGATGAGCTTCGAGTTCGAGTCGAACTCATGTTCGACTCGAACATCGGCTGTTCGCCAGTTCACTTAACAGCGAATAATTTGGGGTGTTCGCGGCAAATTCGAAAAGCCGCGGAACACCCTTTAAAAGTCTATGGGAGAACTCAAAAGTGATAATTTTAAAGGCTTATATTCAAGTTATTGTCATAAAAAGTGTTTGGGGACCTGGGTCCTGCCCCAGGGGACATGGATCAATGCAAAAAAAAGTTTTAAAAACAGCCTTTTTTCAGGAGCAGTGATTTTAATAATGCTTAAAGTGAAACAATAAAAGTGTAATATCGCTTTAAATTTCGTACCTGGGGGGTGTCTATAGTATGCCTGTAAAGGGGCGCATGTTTCCCATGTTTAGAACAGTCTAACAACAAAATGACATTTCAAAGGAAAAAAGTCATTTAAAACTACTCGCGGCTAATAATGAATTGCCTGTCCGACAATACACATATAAGTTCATTGATAAAAACGGCATGGGAATTCCCCTGAACCCCGAACCAAAATTTTTAAAAAAATGACGTGGGGGGTCCCCCTAAATTCCATACCAGGCCATTTAGGTCTGGTATGGATATTAAGGGGAACCCCGGCCAAAATTTTTTAAAAAAATAGCGTGGGGTCCCCCTCAAAATCTATACCAGACCATATGGATTTTAAGGGGAACCCGCACCAAAATGTAAAAAAAAATGGCGTGGGGTCTCCCCAAAAATCCATACCAGACCCTTATCCGAGCATGCAACCTGGCAGGCCGCAGGAAAAGAGGGGGGGAACGAGAGAGCGCCCCCCCTCCTGAACCGTACCAGGCCACATGCCCTCAACATTGGGAGGGTGCTTTGGGGTAGCACCCCAAAACACCTTGTCCCCATGTTGATGGGGACAAGGGCCTCATCCCCACAACCCTTGCCCGGTGGTTGTGGGGGTCTGCGGGTGGGGGGCTTATCGGAATCTGGAAGCCCCCTTTAACAAGGGGACCCCCAGATCCCAGCCCTCCCCCTGTGTGAAATGGGGGTACCTACCCCTACCATTTCACAAAAAAAGTGTCAAAAATGTTAAAAATGACAAGAGACAGTTTTTGACAATTCCTTTATTTAAATGCTTCTTCTTTCTTCTATCCTCTTTCTTCTATCTTCCTTCGGTTTCTTCCTCCATCATCTTCTTCTTCTTCTCCTGGTTCTTCTGGTTCCGGTGTTCTCGTCCGGCGTCTTCTTCCCTTCGTCTTCTGGGCCGCTCCGCATCCAGCATGATGGGATGGGAGGCTCCCGCTGTGTGACGCTTCTCCTCTTCTGACAGTTCCTAAATAATGGAGGGCGGGGCCACCCGGTGACCCCGCCCCCCTCTGACGCACAGTGAGTTCCCTGTCCGCCCCCCTCTGACGTCACGGGGAATGCCACAGGGAAGTCCCTGTGCGTCAGAGGGGGTGGGGTCACCGGGTGGCCCCGCCCTCCGTTATTTAAGAACCGTCAGAAGAGGAGAAGCGTCACACAGCTGGAGCCTCCCATCCCATCATGCTGGATGCGGAGCGGCCCAGAAGACGAAGGGAAGAAGACACCGGTGCCACGGAGGAAGATGCCAGACGAGAACACTGGAGGAAGAACCAGAAGAAGAAGATGATGGAGGAAGAAACCGAAGGAAGATAGAAGATAGAAGAAAGAGGATAGAAGAAAGAAGAAGCATTTAAATAAAGGAATTGTCAAAAACCTGTCTCTGGTGATTTTTGACACTTTATTTCTGAAATGGTAGGGATACTTTTGTACCCCCTTACCATTTCACACAGGGGGGAGGGCCGGGATCTGGGGGTCCCCTTGTTAAAGGGGGCTTCCATATTCCGATAAGCCCCCTGCCCGCAGACCCCCACAACCACCAGGCAAGGGTTGTGGGGATGAGGCCCTTGTCCCCATCAACATGGGGACAAGGTGTTTTGGGGGGCTACCCCAAAGCACCCTCCCAATGTTGAGGGCATGTGGCCTGGTACAGTTCAGGAGGGGGGGGCACTCTCTCGTCCCCCCTCTTTTCCTGCGGCCTGCCAGGTTGCGTGCTCGGATAAGGGTCTGGTATGGATTTTTGGGGAGACCCCACACCATTTTTTTTAAATTGTGGCGCGGGGTTCCCCTTAAAATCCATACCAGAGCTGAAGGGTCTGGTATAGATTTTGAGGGGGACCCCACGCCATTTTTTTTAAAATTTTGGCCGGGGTTCCCCTTAATATCCATACCAGACCTGAAGGGCCTGGTATGGAATTTAGGGGGACCCCCACGTCATTTTTTTTTACATTTTGGTTTGGGGTTCCCCTGTGGGGAATTCCCATGCCGTTTTTATCAATGAACTTTCATGTGTATTGTCGGACCGGCAATTCATTAATAGCCGCGAGTAGTTTTAAATGAGTTTTTTTCCTTTGAAATGTCATTTTGCTGTCAGACTGTTCTAAACACGGGAAACATGCGCCCCTTTACAGGCATACTATAGACACCCCCCAGGTACGAAATTTAAAGAGATATTACACTTTTATTGTTTCACTTTAAGCATTATTAAAATCACTGCTCCTCAAAAAAGGCTGTTTTTAAAACTTTTTTTTGCATTGATCCATGTCCCCTGGGGCAGGACCCAGGTCCCCAAACACTTTTTATGACAATAACTTGCATATAAGCCTTTAAAATTAGCACTTTTGATTATTCATGTTCGTGTCCCATAGACTTTAACGGTGTTCGCGTGTTCAAACAAATTTTTTACCTGTTCACATGTTCTGGTGCGAACCGAACAGGGGGGTGTTCGGCTCATCCCTACTGATGACACTGCTGGACATCTTCAAATGTTAAAGGGAAGTAAGCATGATGTGTCTTTCATCTGCTGCAATAAGTTTCCTTGGCCGACCACTGCTTCTATGGTCCTCAACCTTGCCCATTTCTTTGAGCTTCTTCAAAAGAGCTTGAACAGCACATCTTGAAACCCCAGTATGCTTTGAAATCTTTGCCTGGGAGAGACCTTGCTGATGCAGTATGCACCTTGATGGAACTTGTGTATTGTTGCTATGCTTAGCTTTGCCATGGTGTATGACCAGTGACATGAAACTGTCTTCCACAACCTCACCTTAGTAGTAGTGTTTGGCTGTTCCTCATCCAGTTTTACGCTTCCTACACATCTGTTTCTGTTTCAGTTAAGTTTCAACCTACCTATTAAACTGATAATCGTTAGCACATGCTTGGTGTAATTGATTATTATACACCTGACTCTAATCCTACAAAATCCCTGACTTTGTGCAAGTGTACAAAGTGTGCAAGCGTAAGAACTGATGCTGGTTTGAAGCCAAAGGGTAGCCACCCCAAATATTGATTTGATTTAGATTTCTCTTCTGTTCACTCACTTTTCATTTTGTAAATTAATTAAAATTAAACAATTAAAATATATATTTTTGAAAGCATTCTTACTTTATAGTATTTCTTTACACCTGCCTAAAACTTTTGCACAGTACTGTATATTGAACACTTTTTTTTCTTGTTTTATGCATTAGAGTACAAGGACAGCTGAAAAGGAAAGCCCACTGAACATTTTTTGAATTGTTTTGCTCTTGAGCATTGCTGCAGGGTATTAGGAATGCACAGCTGAAAGCCCATTCTGAGTGTTTGCTCTGGGAACACATTATTCTGAACTCTGTAGAGGCTAGTTGAGAGCTGTAATGCTAGTAAGTAGAGTGGTATATCTGCCTAGGAATCGCCTGAAAAGCAAAAGTAGGCAGACTGACTAATGGATGTCAGAATTTGTCCTGGAACTCTTATCTCTTGCATACTTGAATTAGGAATAAAAATGTTCAGTTGAAGGATATACCGGTAATCCCATGGCATGTGTGCACAATTCCTGTATTTATTTTTTGTATTTAAAAATTGTAATGCAGGACATCTCATCACTATGCAAATGATTCAGGAAATTCTTCATTAAGCAACAGGGGCACAATTACAGCACTCAAGCCACGCAGGAAACATGAAACAAGTGTAGGAACTTAGCTCAGCACTCTAATCAAGCAGGATCCACACTTAAATGCGGCTTATATTGAGGATAAAACACACAACACACTTGAATTTGGAGACACAGAAAAATAAGAGTCACAAACAAATCCAGTAATATAAGGACATATCATCCTTGCTGCGAAAAAAATAAAATTGGTTAAAATTGTTAACTGTGTTACTCTTACGCCACCTTATTTAAATATATGATGTTTTGAGGTGTATCTATAATCTAGTGTTGGTCTAAGGCTGAGTTCACATCATTGCGAATTGGATGCGGGTTTGCAATAGCAGGAGATTTTGACCGACTCTCTGTGGAGCCGGTTCACATATCTCCGCAGCGGGTCCGGTGCATTTTGCACAAAAACTTCTGTGCGTCTTTTGGTCCTTTTCAGGTATGAATTCAGCCCAAAATTCGGGCTGAAATCGGACCCTGCTGTGGGCCGGATGCGGTGATGGTGTGAACCCAGCCTGAAGCTGCTGCTGACATCAATATGTTTTCCCACATTAAGTGACAATGTTTTTACATTCTGCAATTCCCTATCAAGATAATAGGAGCACAAAACTTTAAACAGCAGAAAGAGTATTAGTATCGGTTGACTTAGCGATTGGGGGGAGGGAGTGTTTGGGCCCCAAAATAATTGCCTCTTCCACTCTGCCTGAATTTAGGGTCAACAATAACATTTGGACACATATTAGGGGGTGTTTAGGGTAAGCACTAAAATGTAGCTGACAAAAAACATTAAGTTACTAGGCTAGGTGTGTATGGGCCCAGGATAGCATGCTGGGGAGGTTAGTGAAGGCAAATATGCATGAAGGACAAAAAAGGAGCATTAAAAGCTTACAGCATGCATGAGGACAAAGAGGATATTCACAGCATATTACAATCATGGTAATTATGGAATGAAGAAATTACCGTATTTATCGGCGTATAACACGCGCCGGCGTATAACACGCACCCCAAGTTTAGGAGGGAAGTTTAAGGGAAAAAACTTTTAGGAGGGAAGTTTAAGGAAAAAAACTTACATTTGAAATGCCCATCAATGCAGCCTTGCACAGCGACCATCTGCAGCCTTGCAGTGTCCATCTGCAGCCTTGCCTAGTGTCCGTCTGCAGCCTTGCCCAGTGTCCACCTGCAGCCTTCCCCAGTGTCCGTCTGCAGCCTTCCCCAGTGTCCGTCTGCAGCCTTGCCCAAAATTGCAGCATGTTTGGTTTTTAAATTTGCCGCTGCCACCGAGATATTCGGCTCCTCTCGCCGCCAACATAGAGCAAGCCGAGCAGAGCCGAGTGTACTGTGTACTCGTGTACTCGGCTACTCAGCTCCGCTTGTAGTCACGCCCCGTCCTATCCCTTGGCCCGGCTCCTATGATGGATACAACACCAGTCCAATGGTGGGACGTAAGGGATGGAGGCAGGACTGGGCGTGACTGTGAGCGGAGCCGAGTAGCCGAGTACACGAGTACACAGTACACTCGGCTCGGTCAATGTCGACGGCGCTCCTCTTGCCCACAGACAGTGGGGGATTGGCGTATAACACGCACCCACGATTTCCCCCTGATTTTAAGGGGAAAAAAGTGCATGTTATATGCCGATAAATACAGTAATACGATACATTAGCAAACATTAAATACATAGAATGTGATGGTAAAGGATAAAACTTATCTGAATATAGTACTTCTGCAGGACTTGAATGATGGCAGAACAGGTCTCTGGAATAATGATTCCCAGAGCCTGGGGGGAGATCCCAGTCGTGAAATTCAGGTCCTGGAGACTTCTCCCCGTCACCAAGTACCGCAAGGGAGAGATGGCTTGCCACATACAGGTGTACTGCTTCGTAATATAAGGGGACAGCAAAGCCAATAGACGGTGAAAGACGGGGTCCAACATCTATAGGTAACTCCTAAAATCATCAGGATTATTTAGAATAGAGAAGCTGCGCTAAAAAGTCTCGATCGATCAAATCAAAACATATAAAAGTCCATGTTAGATCACTTTAGCTTCTTGATGTCACCATGGTGTGATTAACACAAGCAGGAGAGTGCCCAACCACCGTAATGTAAACCTGCTTACCAGATGGCAGGCATAAAGGGCAGGTGGCTATAACTCAGCCGTGGCCTATAGCTTGCAGATGTCAAAAACCGGTTCCAGCAGACTGGATCGTGCAAGTCTCTCCTTCTTCCCATCTATGGAGTCCGTCTTTGCTCAGGTAAATGCCCCAGAAAAAAAAAAGACTGACCATAGCGTAATACAGCCTATGATATTTTATTTATAAAAAGAGGTAATGCACTTACATCTATGTGATGAATTTTGCATATGTTTAAAAAGTAATGCCGGCCGGCACAAACAAACGGAGCCCGTCCTCCTAGTAAGATCGCGTGGTGACGTCAGTACGTGCCTTCCTCCAGATGTGTTTCGTGATGCGTGACGTTTTCAATGGGGACCCCATTGAAAACATCACGTATGACAAAAAGCGTCTGGAGGAAAGCACATACTGACGTCAACAAAAGATCTTACTAGGAGGACGGGCTCCGTTTGTTTGTTCCGGCCAGCATTACTTTTTAAACATACAGTATCTCACAAACGTGAGTACACCCCTCACATTTTTGTAAATATTTTATTCTATGTTTTCATGTGACAACACTGAAGAAATGACACTTTGCTACAATGTAAAGTAGTGAGTGTACAGCTTGTATAACAGTGTAAATTTGTTGTCCCCTCAAAAAAATCAACACACAGCCATTAATGTTTAAACCACTGGCAACAAAAGTGAGTACACCCCTAAGTGAAAATGTCCAAATTGGGCCCAATTAGCCATTTTCCCTCTCCGGTGTCATGTGACTCGTTAGTGTTACAAGGTCTTAGGTGTGAATGGGGAGCAGGTGTGTTAAATTTGGTGTTATCGCTCTCACTCTCTCATACTGGTCACTGGAAGTTCAACATGGCACCTCATGGCAAAGAACTCTCTGAGGATCTGAAAAAAAGAATTGTTTCTCTACATAAAGATGGCCTAGGCTATAAGAAGATTGCCAAGACCCTGAAACTGAGCTGCAGCACGGTGGCCAAGACCATACAGCGTTTTTTACAGGACAGGTTCCACTCAGAACAGGCCTCGCCATGGTCGACCAAAGAGGTTGAGTGCATGTGCTCAGCATCATATCCAGAGGTTGTCTTTGGGAAATAGACGTATGAGTGCTGGTATGGTCAGTCTTCTTTTTTCTGGGGCATTTACCTGAGCAAAGACGGACTCCATAGACGGGGAGAGGGAGAGACTTGCACGATCCAGTCTGCTGGAACCGGTTTTTGACATCTGCAAGCTAAAGGCCGTGGCTGGGTCATAGCCACCTGCCCTTTATGCTTGCCATCTGGTCTGGTTTTGATTTGATCGATCAAGACTTTTTAGTGCAGCTTCTCTATTCTAAGTTAAGCCCCATACATACTATCAGATTTTCTGCTGATTTTTTCCTTCAGATTTACCAAAACCATATAATATGAGGTCAAACCTTAGGAGTTTCAATTTGTATGCAATCAGGCAGGCCCTTGCACTACATGGTTTTGGTAAATCTGAAGACAAAAAGCAGCAGAAAATCTGATAGTGTGTATGGGGCTTTATTTCTTGTCTGTATCCCACTTCATGCTGCTGCTTGTTTTTGTTTTTATGTCTTACATATACTCAATTGAGCTGTGGGGGGAGACCAGGGGACCTAGGCAGAAGAAAAAAGAGGAACAGGGACAGGAGGGGTGGCAGGGGTGGCATATACTGGTACCGATCCACTGTATTTTCCTATTGTGGCAGTTAAATGCTGGTGGGGGATAAGCCTACTTTCAGCTGCTGCAGGAGGAAAATACAGATCAGTTTCAATAAATGCCATCCTCCTCCTGTGCAGGTTTCAGGGGTCGGCAAGGAAGGATCACTGTCTACCCATCATCTGCCCACAATTTGTGGGTAGACGGCAATTAATGGGTCGCCGACCCCCGGAGTAGAGTGTTACCAGGCACACCCGGCACACCTCATGCGCATGTCAGGCTATATGCAATTATTTTTAAAATTTAACTTTGGTCATGTCTCCTCATGCTAATCAAGCCTTCCTACTGGCCCTTTAATGTGATGGGTTGCTGCAATGACTTTGTGAGGCAAGAGTATATGGGTCAAATGTAACTTTTGTCATAGTTGTGATTTGTCATATCATTGGTTAAAACATTTGGAAGTCTCCCTAAGCAAGTTTCTAGTCTTTATATAGTATATGTGTAATTAACCATTCTGTTATTTTCCTTGCATTCTTTATTTAAGATAGTTGTAGAGGTTAATGAAGGTTTTAAATGAAGGGCTGCCTTGGACATTCTTGCAGAGGAAATGGGGGGGAAATGGTGTAAAATGGTATACAATTTCTATTGAAAGAGGAATCAAGGGGGACAACTAATACTAATAGTCTAAAACAAATGCTATCCAGGAAAATATCATGTAATTTTCAAATTGCCATGTTGAGCATGACCTTTAATAAGCCCCCAGGGGGTCTCCCAACTCTTGCTAGCTATTCTTCACTAAACAAACTCCTTTTGTTAGATCCATATCTATTTGCAATTTTTTTTTCTTTTAGCTATATCCGAGGTTAAGAGGGGGTTTGAGTAATTCATTTCAAAATGATCAAGATACATAATTAGACTACATCAATAGTGTGCATAGGAAAGTGAGTGGCGTTAATAATCTCTGCTTTACAAAATCATTGGCTTGGAATGAGGTGTTCTCAGAACTTCTGTTTTTTCATTTATTTATTTCTACTGAAGTTTCCAAAAACAAAATAAAAATAAAAGTGATAGATGTAAGGTACAGAATGACTGGATTCTCTGAAAACGACAACACATACACAAATGATTTTGTGCAACCTAATCTGTGCATCCCCATGGCTGCACATCGTGAGAAAAGAAGGTAGAAGGAAAACAAAAAAGCCATTCTAAACATATTGATAGATAAATTATAGCGTTAAGAAAATCAAACCGGTATAACAGTAAAGACTAAGCAGTAAAAAGGAGTGAAAAAAGGGTTAGAGAGGCCATAGATGATGCAAAAATCTTTGATTCCCCCATAAATACAGTTAGTGCTGCTGCGGGAATCCCTCCCGTGGAGCCTTTGTGTTCTCCCGGCAGGGGGGTGCAGGAAGCCATCCCTGCCGGGTGAACAGGGTGATTATCACTAGCGGCTATAGCCCCTGGCAATAATCACATGTAAAAATCCAACATGCTGGTTGTACCCAGGTTGATTGATTGACTTGGGTACAATCAGCCTGCCCATAGAAGGATCGAATCTCGGCCGGTCCCTGCTAAGGAGGTCAAGATCCAAACCATCTATGGCCAGCTTTAGGCTGAAATAAGGGATAAGCAAAGGTCAGGGAAAGGGGGAAGGGATTAAAACTTCTACTTCTTGAGTGGAGTGTACCTTTAAAGTAATTCTGTCTTTAAAAAAATAATTAATTAATTTAAAAAAGCAATGGTATAAAACGGTAAAAATTTTCTTTTTAACATTCGATTTTGAAATAATGGACTTTTACACTGTTAACAATTTGTTCATTCAAGAAAAAATTTCCATACTCCTCCAAATTTTCTCCTCACTGCAGTCAGAAATGAACCTCAGTTCACTCAATTTGCCAACAACAACGATTAGGAAATCAAACATGCTCTTAAAATGAGAATTTTTGAACAATGTTCTACTAATGTATGGCCGGCTTCAGATTCCAACACTTCTGAGTGAGTTGGATATCTACATCTCCCAGTGGGCGCTGTGGCTCCAACCACCTGCCACTTCATCACTGAAGCTCTGTGGGGGCAAAAGTATAGACACAGCATCTAGTGGGTGGAATCCCATAGTGCAGCATGGGATACAGGCATCTGACACACCAGGAAATGTCACATGCAAAGATCTACAGGAGGGTGAAGATTAGAGTCACTGATGGCAGGTCTGGTAAGTATCATTTCTCTTCTTTTTTTTTTACACTGAAAGCAGACTATAATTAAATTGCATGAAAAAAAGACTAACTAAAAACATAAATAAAAAAAAAAGTGGTTAAAGGCTATTTAAGAAATTAAAAGAAAAAAATACTTTAAATTGCCTGAATAATGACAAATTTCAATTTTCAGGGGTCAAGTGTACTATGAAGCTTGATAGTATTTTTATTCTTTTTTTTTTTCAAATAATAGCAGGGCTCCATTAAGTGCATTAGACAACATCTGTTTCTTTCTTTTTTTTTTAAAAAAAAGCTACATTCGTGTACAAATTGTAGTAGTTATTGTCCTGGTATCCATGACAACCTTGATCCATTATATTTTGCATGGCTAAAGTGAATTTCTCAAGCTCCCATATTTTATTTTAAAAGGTGATTTATATTTTCTTTCAGAGTTGAACAGTTAAATATATAATTTTTTCTGACATTATATTATTTTTCAGAATACCACAATGTGTCTTTTTATCTTCCTTTTTTCTTAGAATGAAAGAAATAACTGACAAAATGAAACATGGATAAGTGTTTTCAGGGAGTTTTTTTCATTGGTTGTTTTATTATATAAGCTGACACATTTTTGTTAGAACAATAATGTAAAAATAATAAGCGATCCATTTTATCGTGTTCATTTTACACCTGTATAGAAAGGTCTTGATGGAAGCAACTATACCCCTGCTTGTATCTTGGCCAATATCTTAAAGAAGTGTTTCAGGTTTACTACAAACTGAAAGTTGGGGAACAGTAGCTTCCATCAAGGTTTTTTTCACACAGGTGTTTTGCTTTATAACAGAATCTCTTTAAAAAAGCAGCCCACCCAAGACTGATGCTTCACATGTGGACTGGCAGCAACTGTCATTACTTAAGGTGACACTAAACGCCGGTTCTAAAAAAAAAAAAAGTCTATTTATGTATGCTATTGCTTTCAGCCACCTAAAAAATCTTCCATTTATTTTTTTCTGCTGTGAACATTCTCCATAGTCCCACTTCATGTAGGAATGTAGCCAACCTCTCTTGCTTGGTCCAGAGATGGATTATGGTCTATGGACTATGGGATTTGTTGTATGCATAGAGCAGTGTACATGACTTCAACTACTGTGCACTCCTTGTTCCAAATGAATAGAAGCAAGGGAGAAAAGGAGATGTTTTGGAGCTCAAGGAGGACATTACAACAATTTCTTTCATGAAAAAGATTAGAGGGCTGTTAAGTAGTGGATGTGTAGCTGGGTGCTCTGCCAGCTCTGCACTCACCCGCTCACCCTCCCTCCTCTGCAAGAAGTGATAGAGCGGCTGGAGGGGCTGCTGTGTGCATGTTCCTGCTCCTTTCCACCCCCCCTTTCCCTCCGCCAGGGTGTCTACAGTGATGGTGACCAGGAGGTGGATAGAGGCTGTAAGTGGACCTCAACGCTCGCCTCCTTTATGCCCTGTACACACGACCAGTTTTGCCGTCGGAATAAACTCCGAAGGTTTCTCCGACGGAACTCCGACGGAATTCCATTCAAGCGGTCTTGCCTACACACGGTCAAACCAAAGTCCGACCGTCAAGAACGCAGTGACGTACAACGCGTACAACGGGACTAGACAAAAGGAAGTTCAATAGCCAGTAGTCAATAGCTTCCGTCTCATACTTGCTTCAGAGCATGCGTCGTTTTTGGTCCGTTGGAACAGCATACAGACGAGCGGTTTTCCTGATAGGAATTGGTTCCATCGGAAATATTTAGAACATGTTCTATTTCTAGGTCCGTCAGAATTTTCTGAAAAAAAAGTCCGATGAGGCATACACATGATCGCAATATACGATGAAAAGCTTCCATCTGACTTTTTCTGTCGAACATTCCGCTCGTGTGTACGTGGCATTAGTGCTGACTTATATATAGTGTGAGCTGCAGATACAAGCTCTGTTTGTCTGCCTGATCTATTCCCCTCGCTCTTACATCCCCTCCCTCCTGACAAGGGGCCAATTAGAAAGGGCTGTATGAGGACACTTGGAGATGTACTACCAAGAAGAGCACTGTACATTGGAGGCTATGGGGGTTAAACTACAGCCCCCACCAAGCTCTGCTGCAGAGGATGAGAGAAAGGAAAGATTGCCCCAGTAAATTCTGGAGGAACAGCCAGTGTAATGGAGGCAGTGAGAGTGAGAAGACCATGCTTAAGGGTGCCATACCGGAGAGAGACTGAGCGTCCCAAGAGCCTGTTTGCTGTGTCTGTACAGTGCCTTGAAAAAGTATTCATACCCCTTTGAAATTTTCCACATTTTGTCATGTTACCACCAAAAACGTAAATGTATTTTATTAGGATTTTATGTAAAAGACCAACACAAGGTGGCTCATAATTGTGAAGTGGAAGGAAAATGATAAATGGTTTTAAAATGTTTTACAAATAAATATGTGAAAAGTGTGGCATGCATTTGTATTCAGCCCCCTTGAGTCAATACTATGTGGAACCACCTTTCGCTGCAATTACAGCTGCAAGTTTTTTGGGGATGTCTCTACCAGCTTTGCACATCTAGAGAGTGACATTTTTGCCCATTCTTTGCAAAATAGTTCAAGCTCTGTCAGATTGGGTAAAGAGTGTCTGTGAACAGCAATTTTAAAGTCCTGCCCCATATTCTTAATTGCCGTTCTAACACATGAATATGCTTTGATCTAAATCATTCCAATGTAGCTCTGGCTGTATGTTTAAGGTCGTTGTCATGCTGGAAGGTGAACATCCGCCCAAGTCTTTTGCACACCCTAACAGGTTTTCTTCTAAGATTGGCCTGTATTTGGCTCTATCCATCTTCCCATCAACTCTGACCAACTTACCTCTCCCTGTTGAAGAAGAGCATCCCCACAACATGATGCTGCCACCACCATGTTTCACGGTGGGGGTGGTGTGTTCAGGGTGATGTGTAGTGTTAGTTTTCCACCACACATAGCGTTTTGCTTTTAGGCCAAAAAGTTCAATTTTAGTCTTATCTGACCAGAGCACCTTCTTCCACATGTTTGCTGTGTCCCCCAAATTAATTCAAATGGGACTTCTTATGGCTTTCTTTCAACAATGGCTTTCTTCTTGCCACTCTTCCATAAAGGCCAGATTTGTGGAGTGCACGACTAATAGTTGTCCTGTGGATTGATTCTCCCACCTGGGCTGTTGATCTCTGAAGCTCTTCCAGAGTTACCATGGACCTCTCGGCTTCTTCTCTGATCGATTGAACAGTGCTCCGTGAGATGTTCAAAGCTTGGGATATTTTTTTATAACTTAAGCCTGCTTTAAACTTCTCCACAACTTTATCCCTGACCTGTCTGATATGTTCCTTGGCCTTCATGATGCTGTGTGTTCACTAAGGTTCTTTAACAAACCTCTGAGGGCTTCACAGAACAGCTGTATTTATACTGAGATTAAATTACAGACAGGTGGACTCTATTAACTAATTAGGTGACTTCTGGGGGCAATTGGTTCCACTAGATTTTAGTTAGGGGTATCAGGGTAAAGGGGGCTGAATACAAATGCACGCCACACTTTTCAGATATTTATTTGTAAAAAAAATTTGAAGACCATTTATCATTTCCCTGACATTTCACAATTATGTGCCACTTTGTGTTGTTCTATGACAAAAAAAACAATAATACATTTACATTTTTGGTTGTAACATGACAAAATGTGGAAAATTTCAAGGGGTATTGTCACGTACCTGGTAGGTAGAGCCCGGAATGCAGGGAACGGCCTCTCGTACACCACCGACTCGGGAACCCCTGGTAGTGATGACAGGGGTTCGAGAGTACAAAGGGGCACAAGTGCCTGACTGGAAAGCTGGAGCAGAGGGCTGAGTCCTGTAGTCAGCTGGGAGGTGTCCTGTAGTCCGGCAGCAGAATGCAGACAGCAGGAAGGTGCTCTGTAACTCAGCAGCTGGATGCAGACAGCAAGGAGGAGTCTTGTAGACTGGCAGCAGAATACAGGCAGCAGGGAGGTGTCTTGTAGACTGGCAGCAGAATGCAGACAGCAGGGAGGTGTCTTGTAGTCCAGCAGCGGGATGCAGACAGCAGGGAGGTGTCTTGTAGACTGGCAGCAAGATGCAGACAGCAGGGAGGTGTCTTGTAGACTGGCAGAAAGATGCAGACAGCAGGGAGGTGTCTTGTAGACTGGCAGCAGGATGCAGACAGCAGGGAGGTGTCTTGTAGTCTAGCAGCAGGATGCAGACAGCAGAGTACAGGCAGACCGGGTCAAGACACAGGCGGGCAGATCAGGTACAGAAGGGCAATCCAGAAGAGTAGTCAAAGTCCAAAGCCGAGATCGGGGCAGGCAGCAAACAGGGTAGTCAAGAACAGTCCAAACAGGTAACAGGTTTCAAGGTACAGATCACAGGTAGCAAGGCGGCAGGGGTCTTGAGGAACTCTGTAGACCGGACAGCAAGGCACCAATGGAACAGTCCCCTTTTTATAGCACATCTTTGGCGCCAAGTGCTGTCATAGGGGGCGCGCGCACGGCCGTGTGATGCTATTAGCGCTATTGCGCGTGCGCCGGACGGCGCTTCTGTGCACAGGCCTCCTTTTAATCTTCCTATTGCCAGAATGCAGGCTTTTCCTGACAGGTATGAATACTTTTTCAGGGCACTGTACCTGAAAAGTACAGAGCTGTGACCTGTGGGTTGGGGGACAGAGCCACTGTCAGGATGCAGATCTGTTGTGCTACCTAACAGTCTCCACGGGTAACCTAGAGTGAGCTAAGACCTGAACAGCGGGACTGCTTCTGCTGTGTGGCTGGGTCTGGTGAGAGGGCTTGCTGCCTTTACTTGCTACCACTGTTAGAGACTGAGCCATTGGTAACTACTGAACTAGCTGCCTTTGCTGCCTGCCTTAAAGAGCGCCAATGGTTACCAGGCCCCAACGTTTAGCCGGCTGAATAGGGAGTAGAGTAGAATACAGATGTGCACAACAAAAACATTTGTTTTGTTTCATTTCGGATTCATTCGTTAGGTTAATCACTTAATTTCTTCATATTCATTATGTTGAATTGATTCATTTTTGGAATGTATTTTGTATATTCAGATTTGTTTCATTTATTGACTGTTCGGAATTGATTTATATTTTTGGAAGTTAATTCAGATCATTCTTGAAATAAATCAATACACATTCATTTGTTGTTTTCATTAAAATTTATTTTGGATTTGTTGAAATGTATTACTTTTAAGATTTGGAGATTCAGATACATCCAAATCGCTGAATAACAAAAATTTCTACCAAATTTTGTTTCGGAACAGAATGAATCGTACATGTTTACTGAAGCGACAGGATTAAAGACTGCCCCTAACCGTTGCTAACCAGAGACCCTTTTCCATTTTGTTTAGTTAAAGATGTACCTTTTAGGAGATGTTGTACCATACCGAAGCCAAACCTTTAGAGTACACTTATACTTAGTGTTATTATAGCACCCTCCCAGATAGGTGCTAGGTTTAGATTTAGCTAGAATTAGTGTGTATTTTGATAGGTAAATTTGGTTGCCACACTGTAGTCAGTGTGGCTGTTAATCTTTGTTAGGTAAAAACATAGTTTGCTCACTGTACTCAGTGCAGCTGCATTCTGCTAGTCAGGTCTGCTCAGTGTACTCATCTGCTGCCTGTCTGTGTGATAGCTTCCTAGGTGTCCAGGAAACTTGAGAAGTTTCTGGATGATAGGTGTGGAGCATGCAGATGGCAGCATGACTATTGATACAGCCCTGGCTTATCCCAGAGAGACAGGCTCTGATGGCATACTGGGAGAATGTATATATTCTGTGAGCACACTGACCTCAGGGTCTTTTCTCAGAATGGATTAGTCCAGCCTGGAGGGAACGCTGCTTCTCAGGCAAAGTTGCTGTTATGTCTGCTGTCGCGCGGCCTCAGGTGGGAGACCTGAGGGTCTGGATGCTGAGACCCTGGAACTGAAGAAAGATGACTGAGGGGGGCTGTCCGCTGAAGGTCTGGTCTGGTATCCATGGAGTAGGGTGTCCCTTAGAGGTTGGAAGTAGGCAACCAGCTGTCCTTAGGTGAGTACATATGCTTGAGAGATCTTGGGGACCATTGTGCTTTTGCTACCCCTTGGGTGCTAGAAAAGCCAGCTGTGGGTCTATGTAATGGGGACACCAGCCAGTGATCTGAAGAGCTTTGTCCAGCTAACCTTTTGCTTAAAGGATAAACAAATATCACCAGCGCTAAAACGTGGCCATGTGTGAATAAGAAGGGGTCACAGTCAGTGGCGTAGGGTGTAAGACCAGTGCAGCTGGACGGCAGCCATAGCTGGAGAATATGGATGGAGCAGAACAAAACAAAACAATCCAGCGTTCAATGGGTTAGTGGAAGAATCAGTCTCACAACAGGCAGTTGAACGTGAATACACCTAGTTTATTCAATGACAATCATAAATTCCAATCCTGTTGTCAAACAAGGAGGAGTAGGGAATGATAAAAAATAGAGCAGGCTTACGGTGTCACCAGAAGTCCACAGAGCAACGAAGGGCTGATGGCATCCAGATATGGGGGATAACACTCACTGCAGGGGGGGCGCCAATACCCCAGCTGTGCTGTAGCCAAGTGTACAAATCACTCACCAGTGTGTGAGAGATGGCTGGACGTGCTGGAGGAGGCGGAGGCAGCAATCAGCGGGGAGATAGAAAAACGAGCTCCATGTGTCACATGTTAGAAACGCCAGACCAGCTGGAGTGCTGACAGGAAGAGGAGGAAATACCATGATGCTGCAGCTAGACTCACGCTACTCTCTCCCGGTATAGCCAGACGCTTTGGTTGTTGCTCACCGCTGTATAAGAGTATACTGGGGTTATGCAATGACTGAAGGGATAACCACCAGAGCTGGAATGGCTGACATAGAGGACGATCAGCGTTGATAGAGGTTGTGAAGACTTTACTGCCTCGTGGGCTGCAGTGACCTGCAAGCTTCTCAGTTGCCTTGACGACACGTTTCGCGCGCATGCACTTTTTCAAAGTCCCTTTGAAACTTCAGACTTTGAAAAAGCGCATGCGCAAAAATGAAGATTTTGGTGCCCGGAATTGAGCTTTAAAGTCTAAATAAACTCAAGCCAAAACAGACAGATGCTTATTGCTCCAATAGCTTCAGTTGCCTAGACAGGAAAGTATCGCTGTGATGAGGTCCTCTCACTAGTTATTGTGCTCTCTCCTCCTGTCAGCATGCTATCAGCACACGTGCATGCCGTTGTGCCTGATGGGCTCCAAATTCTGCCCCACCCTTACAGTCTGGTAGTTAGTCACACTTAAAAATGTTTAACCACTTGCCGATCAGCCGCTGTCATTGTACTGCAGCAGGTCGGCTCGTTCCCGCGAATCATTGTACGTTGGCTTGAGAACTTTATTTTGTGGGCATGCACGTGCACACACTGGCCGGCGGGGGAGCCAATCAGCGGGTGGGGCGGACTCGATGTCCGCCGGCCAAACACGATCGTTCCCCGCAGTGACAGAACGGGGATCTGTCTGTGTAAACAAGGCAAATCTCCGTTCTGACTGGAGATCGCACAGATCCTGTCTTTCTGCTATGCAGGAAGACGGATCTGTGTTTCCCCAGGCAGTCCATCCCCCATACAGTTAGAAAACACCTGCATGGAACACATTTAACCCCTTGATCGCCCCTGACGTTAACCCCTTCCCTGACAGTGTCATTAGTACAATAACAATGCCTATTTTTAGCACTGATTACTGTAATAATGTCACTGGTTCCCAAAAAAAGTGTCAAAAATGTCAGTTAGGTGTCCGATCTGTCCGCCGCAATGTCGCAGTCCCACTAAAATCACAGATCACTGCCATTACTAGTAAAAAAAAAAGAAATAATTATAAAAATGCCATAAACCTATCCCCTATTTTGTAGATGCGATAACGTTTGTGCAAACTAATCAACATACTCTTATTGTGATTTTTTAAAACAAAAATATGTAGACGAATATATATCGGCCTAAACTGATGAAAAAATTAGTTTTTTTATATTTTTTGGGGATATTTATTATAACAGAGAGTAAAAGAATTGTCGCTTTTTTTTTGTTTATAGCGCAAAAAATAAAAACTGCAGAGGTGATCAAATACCACCAAAAGAAAGCTCTATTTGTGGGGGAAAAAAGGACATCGATTTTGTTTGGGTGCAATGTCGCATGACCGCGCAATTGTCATTTAAACAACGCAGTGCCGTGTCGCAAAAAATGGCCTGGTCATTAAGGGGGTAAATCCTTCTGGTCCTTAAGAGGCTAAACACTTTAATCAATAAGCATTAAAGTGTACTTTCATTTTTGCAGTTAGATTTGAGAATAACCCTCTATATATTTGTTATGTATTCCTACTCATGCTGTCCCTGCTGGGAGAAGACAGGGTTTTATTGCTAGCAGCTATAACAGCTGCTAGCGATAATCGCAAGTTAAATCCGACAGGCTGGTTGTACTCAAGTTCATCGATCAATCAACTTGGTACATTCAGCCTGTTCATACACTGTTCAGCAGGAACTGGCCGAGATTTAAACCATCTATGACTTTAAGACAAACAGTGTTCAAATTTAATACAACTGATAAAACGATAAATGCTCTGCACAGTACAGACAGGGCTAATAATGGGAAATGCAGCTTCTCAGACCTCCTCATAACAAGGAGAACTAAAATAATTTTCCTTGCTCAGTCCCAGAAGAGAACATCTAAAAAACAATAAGCAGCAATTCTTTTTTTTTTTTTGTGCGATGTTACACTATGTGAATGGGGACATGTAACAAATATAAAGAAGGTATTATCTCAATTTGGCTGCAAAAGTGGAAATACCCTTTAAGGCTCCATTTCCACCTAGGCGATTTGAATCCGGATCGCGGCAAAACATGGGGCGCATTTGCGATGCCATTACTTCTTAATGGCACCCCAATCGCCGTGCAATCTTGCCGTGGTTGTCGTGCGATACATCGCGCTGCAATCATGACAATGCGTGATGCTGCCGCTCAAAAGAAGCTCCTTCTCCTTTTTGAGTGACAAGCGTCATGCGTTGCGATTTGCCACGATTGAAGCATGATTTATCGCGATTGGGGTGTCGTTAAGAAGTAATGGCATCGCAAATGCGTCCCGCGTTTTGCCACGATGCAGAATCGTGGCGGTTCCGCCCGCAATTTAAATCGCCTAGATGTGAATGGAGCCTAAATGGTGTGTGCTTGGAGGGCTCCACCTAGTGATTGCAAAAAATAGTTCTCTGTAACCTATGAATGTACAGTATACTGAGAACATTTTTCGTTCTTGTTATTCTAAATCTGACCTGAAAGAAAGTCTTCCCTGTTTTATCATTCTGTGTGATTTCACAACAGTCCTCAATTATATTGTACATGTCCGTTGTAATACCACTGAAATCACACTTTTAAAGTTCATGATTCAATGCTTTTCATAGCTCTAATAATGAAAATCATTCATTATATTTCATAAAAAAAAAAAAAAAAACTGAGAGCAACTGTAATTCCTCAGCTTGCAGCTCCAAAAGAAGGAGTTCAATTAATAGCACGGTAATAATTCAGGTGACATCTACAGTATATTGTGCTCTTTGCTTTTGAGGGCTATAACTATGTGATACTGTTATTTCACATTTTACCTGGAGAATACTGCATTCAGTATGTGTGACTACATTATCACTTTCAGTAGCTCAGTGTGCTCTCTTCATTCTTTAAAGAGCTTCTATTGATAATGCATGCACTGAATTCCTAGAACATTGATTCTATTCAATTTATGACAGAGGCCCCAGAGGACTGTAGGGATGGGCTATGCTTACATTGCAGGAGGAGGAATTTTGGTCGGCATTGAACAGCGCCATTTTAGAAATGTAGATATTTTAAAAGGTAGTGGTCACCACTCTCCATGGTTGTCATCTAGAGTCATTGCACAAGCCAAGAGGTTGTAGTGCCACTGCGAACAGCATGAAGAACAATATAAAGTTCAGCATAGGGCTAAAGTGAGTAAACTGTCAAATATTGCAGTCGCAAAGTTTCCAAAACCGGGTAATAACACAATTACTGCTGAAACTAACGATTATTTTCATAATCGATTAGTTGGTGATTATTGTTTCGATTAATCAATTAATCGTTTAATAATCTTTAAGAGAAAAAGTCTGGTGTGTAATTTAGTTAATATGTAAAATTTTTTAAAAAAAAGGCAATTTATTCGTAAATATCTCTATGCAGCGGTAAATATAAATAATCCTTTCCAAAATACGCAGCGGCTGAAAAAAGCATAGATGGGAACGTGTCCCATAAGAAACCATGTAAATGAACTGTAGTGCGTTTCTGCAAAAAGAACCAAAAAACACAGATGCGAACCAGGTCTAAGATGTTTAGTAACATAATGGGGTTAAAAAAAATAAATAAAATGAGCCCTTTATAGTACAAAAAAAAGCAGATAATCACTACTGTAAGGGGTTCATTTTTTTTTTAATGTAGAACTGTGAAAGTAATATTTACAGTAGCGATTATTTGCTCTTTTTGTACTATAAAGGGCTCATTTTCGTTGTTTTATTTAACCCCATTATGTTACTGGCCGATTAATCGATTATGAAAATAGCAATCGATTAATTTCATAATCAATTAGTTGTCGATTAATCGATTAGTTGTTTCAGCCCTAAACACAATTACAAATCGTTTGACATGTGTAACCAATCATATGAGTATTTCACCTGTGTATTTGGGGTCTGGTGTATGTGACATGATAATCTAACCTCTATATTAAGCCTAGTACACACTGTTAGTTTTTTCTTTCGGTCAACCCAGCGGGCTGAACGAAAGAAAAAAAACCTGACAGCTCAGGTTAGAGCCGCTGTACTAGCAGTCCGATGTTAGTACAGATATCTCCCCTGCTGTTCTATTGTGTTTTGACAGGGGGATGGCCCCCTCACCAGAACACTCCGGTCAGTGCTCTCAGCCATGCCATTGGCTGAGAGCGCTGATCGGCAGCTGGTTCGCAGACCTTTTTGGGTCATGCGCCTTTGACAGAAGCTGGCTGAACTGGCTGCATTACACACCGCCGTGTCGTGGAATGTCAGCCGATTTCTATTGAACCAGCCGATGCCATCCGACATTTGGCACAGGGCTTAAGTGTTGAAGCCCACCTCAACTCTCACACTATCTTTTTATAGAGCCGAACTTGCTGTATGTATGATTCATGACCAAATTGCTCTTGTGCAGCACCCGCCTAGATGGGTGCCAAGATTAGTTACAATTACTGCGACCACCTTTCCACTCTATCCTAAACTCCCTAACCCACATCTTCAAACTCTCCCTCTCCTCTAGCACCTTTCCTTCCCTGCTCAAACATGCACTGGTTACCCCTGTACTTAAAAAACCCTCACTAGACCCCACCTGTTTGAGTAACTTAAGACCCATCTCCCTGCTCCCATTTGCCTCCAAGCTCATCGAACGCCTTGTCCACGACTGAGTGAGTTGCTACCTCACGGACAACAACCTTCTCGACCCCGTACAGTCCGGCGTCCGTCCACAACATTCTACTAAAACTGCCCTACTAAAACTCACCAATGACCTACTAACTGCTAAAACCAATGGCCATTACTCCATACTCTTACACTTAGACCTCTTTGCTGCCTTCGAACACAGTTGACCACCTGTTCCTCCTCAGCAAACTACACTTCCTTGGCCTCTGTGATTCTGCTTTATCCTGGTTCTCCTCCTACCCATCTCAGCGTACTTTCAGCATCACTTACAACTCCATCTCCTCTACTCCTCTTCCTCTCTCTGTTGGGGTACCCCAAGGCTCTGTCCTTGGGCCCCTCCTATTCTCGCGCTATTCTTCCCTGGGCCAGTTTATAACCTCCCATGATTTCCAATACCACGCAATGACATCGAGATCTATCTCTCCACTCCTCAACTCACCCCCTCGATCTCCTCATGGATCTCAAACTTACTGAATGACATCTCGGTATGGATGTCACACCAATTTCTCGAACTCAGTCTTTCTAAAACTGAGCTTGTAATATTTCCTCCTTCCCAGTCCCCCCCCGCTATGACTTTACCATTAAGATCAACAGCACAACCATTGGTCCCTCAACACATGCCAGGGTGTCATCCTTGACTCTGACCTCTCCTTTAGCCCCCAATGAATCCAATCACTGGCTAAATCCTGCCACCTTAACCTCCGCAGCATCTCCAGAATTTGACCCTTCCTGACTAATGACACCACAAAGCAACTTATTCACTCCTTCATTATTTCCCGCCTAGACTACTGCAACTCTCTCCTTAATGGCCTACCCTTACGCAGGCTATCCCCCATCAGTCTATTATGAATGCTGCTGCTAGACTAATACACCTCACTAATCGATCTGTGACTGCCGCCCCTCTCTGCCAATCCCTTCACTGGCTTCCTGTACCCCACCGTATAAAATTCAAAATGCTAACCACAACATACAAGGCCATCCACAACATCGCCCCCAGCTACTTCACCAACCTCATCTGCAGATATCGTCCAAATCGTCCCCTCCGCTCCTCCCAGGACCTCCTGCTCTCTAGCTCCCTTGTTACCTCCTCTCATGCTTGTCTTCAGGACTTCTCCAGAGCCTCTCCCATCCTCTGGAATTCCCTGCCCCGGTATTTCTGATCAGCCCCTAACCTGTCCACCTTTAAGAGATCCCTGAAAACTCACTTATTCAGGGAAGCCTATCCCACACCCACCTAACAAGCCCATCAAATCATTCTTCGCATCTATTGCCTTTTGTACCACCACCCCCTCCCTTTAGAATGTAAGCTCTACAAGCAGGGCCCTCCTCTCCCTTCTGTATTGTACTGTAATTGTGCTGTCCCCCCTCTACATTGTAAAGCGCTGCGTAAACTGTTGGCGCTATATAAATTGTGAATAATAATAATTAGATTGAGTGCTGGCTCTGTGTTCAGTAGAGCTGTGTGTGTGTGTTTTGTTGGGAAATTTAGCTGTGCTCACTGTAACCAGTACAGCTCCAAATAATTTAGTGGAGGGGGAATTATGGTGTGATTAGTTTTTCAGGGGTTGGGTTTGGCCTCTTAGTTCCAGTGAAGGGAACTCTTAAGGTGTCAGCATACCAAGACATTTTGGACAATTTCATGCTTTCAACATTGTGGGAACAGTTTGGGGATGGCCCCTTCCTGTTCCAACATGACTGTATGCCAGTGTACAAGGCAAGGACCATAAAAACATGGATGAACAAGTTTGGCATGGAGGAACTTGATTGGCCTGCACAGAGTCCTCACCTCAACCCAATCAAACGCCTTGGGGATGGATTAGAGCGGGGACTGTGAGCCAGGCCTTTTTGCCCACATCATCTAATAATTAAAGGGGTTATAAAGGTTCATGTTTTTTCACCTTTCACCTGTCAGTGACTGGCCCCCAGCCCCCAGCCCCCACCCTGTTTTACTTAACTGAGCCCTCGAACTTGTCCTCCCGTCTCTCGGCTAGGGGGTTCTCTGCTGGTGATTGGATAGATTGATAGAGCCTTTGGCTCCTGCTACTGCCAATCAAATCCAGTGACGCGGCTGCCAGGGGGCGGGGCCGAGTCCTGCATTCGGCATCTATGGACGCCGAATGCTGGACTTGGGAGCGCGCCCACAAGGTAACCCCCCAGGAGAGCGCTTCTCCCAGGGGGTTATCTAATGCGGGCAGGAGCCAAGAGAGCCGCCGACAGACCCCAGAAAAGCAGGTACGGGGCCACTCTGTGCCAAACGAGCTGCACAGTGGAGGTAAGTATGACATGTTTGTTATTTTTTATTAAAAAAAAAGGAACCTTTAGTATCACTTTAATGGAACTTGAATGGCATCCCAGTCTTAGTCCGTAGGGTTCAATATTGAGTTGGCCCACCTTTTACAGCTATAACAGCTTCAACTCTTCTGGGAAGACTGTCCACAAGGTTTAGGAGTGTGTCTATGGGGATGTTTGACCATTCTTCCAGAAGCACATTTGTGACATTATCTGGCACAGAGCGGCCTCCCTGCCACAGTATATCTACGGTGGGTGGTCCGCAAGCGGTTAAAGATACCTCGGTCCTCCTCCTACTCTTAACAGTCATGTCTCACTACTATCTGCATATGTTAGCAGCTAGGAGTGGTTAGAAATGGTGATAAGGACTCAGTGACTTCTAAAAAAAATTCCACATAGGCTATATCAGTTAGGGCTAGTTTACACTACTGTTAGCCATCTGATAAGTGATCCGCAGTGGATGATTTTTCAGAGTGTGCATAACAGGTGGTGAGAAAGTGATATGTCACGCCACTGACTGTTTTAACACCCACACTACGCGGTTGCAGCGCGGCCCCTTTCAGGTGAATGAATGCACTCTGCCTGTCTTTGCATGTACACCCCCAGCCGCTGTCTTTGCAGCTTAAGCGGGAGCAGTTGAGTGCAGTAAAATCACGGCTCAACCAAGCGGAAATGGAAAGGTTCACTTTAAATAATGCTCATTTTGAACTGTACCTTTAGTTGTAACATTTTCCGTGTCACGTGCAAAGTCCTCTTTAATTGTGAGCTGGAATTGGCTTTCTGTTTAACATGCAACCCTGTGAAATATGCACTAAGCGCTAATTCAATAGACTACACTGATTCAGTGTTCGTGCAGAATGTAAATTAACCTTGGAGAGTATTTTCACTGGAGAATATTGGGTATATTATTCTTAATATGTATACCTCTTCAGGCTATTGAGGGATTTGCATAAAATATGCTAATGTTGCTTGGCTACAAAAAAGAAAGCCTTAGCTTCTGACACCTATGGGATCATAGTTTATACAAAGCAAAAAACATGTGTGCTCGAATGAGCTGGATGGAAAATTTCAAGTGCTGAAAATGGTTAATCGTTGAAGGATAAATAAAAACATATTTTTAATGATGTTATCTTACAAAAAGAGGACCTACTGTCTCTGTGTCTAAATCATTAATTAAACCTGTACACTAAAATGACTCATAGGGTACTATTGTCTCTTCCATTTTAAGCAATTATATATATTGCTGGATATGGTCTAATATTAACCTTCTGTACAATAGATGTGCAGAGTTTGTGCTTGCCTCCTTTTTCTCAGCTCTCCTCTGTCAGAATGACATTAGAGAAATCCCCACTGGGGTTATTGAGTTGACCCACCCTTTGCAACTATAACAGCTTCAACTCTTCTGGGAAGGCTGTCCACAAGGTTTAGGAGTGTGTCTATGGGAATGTTTGACCATTCTTCTAGAAACGCATTTGCGAGGTCAGGCACTGATGTGGACGAGAAGGCCTGGCTTGTAGTCTGCGCTCTAATTTATCCCAAAGGTGTTCCATCGGGTTGAGGTCCAGACCACTGCAAGCCAGTCAAGTTCCTCCACCCCAAACTCGCTCATCTATGTCTTTATGGACCTTGCTTTGTGCACTGGTGTGCAGTCACGTTGAAACAGGAAGGGGCCATCCCCAAACTGTTCCCACAAAGTTGGGAGCATGAAATTGTCCAAAATGTCTTGGTATGCTGACGCCTTAAGAGTTCCCTTCACTGGAAGTAAGGGGCCAAGCCCAAGCCCTGAAAAACAACCCCACACCACAGTCCCTCCTCCACCAAGTGCTTTGGACCAGTGCACAAAGCAAAGGTCCATAAAGACATGGAAGAGCAAGTTTGGGGCGGAGGATATTGTCCTGACCTTAAGATAGATAGAACACCTTTGGGATGAATTAGAGCGGAGACTGCGAGCCAGGCCTTCACGTCCAACATCAGTGCCTGACCTCGCAAATGCGTTTCTAGAAGAATGGCCAAACATTGCATGGACACACTCCTAAACCTTGTGGACAGCCTTCCCAGAAGAGTTGAAGCTGTTATAGCTGCAAGGGGTGGGCCAACTCAATATTGAACCCTACGGATTAAGACTAGGATGCCATTAAAGTTCATGTGTGTAAAGGCAGGCGTCCCAATACTTTTGGTATTGGGATAGGTAATATTGTGTATATGCTATATATCTGATGTATTGACATGCTTATGCTAAGTTACTAAGTCATTTCTAGTAAAGAATGTGCAAACAACTATTTCCCCTTGTGAGTGACATCATGGCCCTGCATGTACCCTGTGTGACATAACTGTTCTGCATGTACTCTGACAGCACTACGTACAACGTGTGACATACCTACACCGTGTGACATCATAACCCTTTTTTGTGCAACGTACCTCTTATGACACCACTGCCCTGTGTAGAAAATGTATAACATTACAGTCTAATAAAGAGGTTCTATGCTTCCTTATTAGGACAACTCAATGCAAGTAGGAATACTTCTTTTCTGGAGCACTGATGTCACAGGAGGCAAGAATTGTCATCCCATAAGCTCTAGCGGGCCTTAAAACAGGGTTCTTTTGAAATCCTCTAGATGATTTTAGACAATCTAGGAGTAAGCCCCTATTCACATCAGAGGGATTTGGTACATTGCCAGAAGTTCTTCAACATTCAACACCAGATGTACTTGTTGTTCTATAGTGCCATGTTGCTCACTGCTCAGAAAAAGTACAGGAGCTTTTTTGGGTGATGATGGTACATTTTTGGTCCCAATGGATTTCAATAAGAGCACTAGGCAACTGCACCACCTCCAAGGAGCACCTCCTCCTAGTAACAAGTTTTCCATTGGTTAAAACAAAAACTCCTGAAAAATACATGAAAAAGCATGCAAAAATTTTTTTACATTTTTTTATTATAATTTTTTGTTTTTTTCTTTCCTTTTATTGGTTGAACTGGATGTCTTTTTTTAACCGGACTAACCACAAATCAAGTGCACTTGAAAGTGCACTGGAAGTGCAGTCGCTGTAGATCTAAGGGGGACATGCAAGGGAAATAAAATACATAATTTTATCTTGCACGTGACTGGATGATAAAATCAGCAGAGTTCATTTCAGAACTTCCCCTCAGATCTACAGCGACTGCACTTCCAAGTGCACTTGTAGTACAAAGTGGATTTGCTTTTTGTAAATAACCCCCTATGTGTGCAAAAATTGCTCCAAAATCAAATAAACATGTTCTTACTTAAGTGTGACCAATTGTCAAGGAAAATATACTGACTTTATGATCTCTTTCTTATTAAAAGCAGGCATTCTGTTAATGGGGTTTGCTGCCTCACTGTTGAGAATGACACGATGGACTGCTAAGTGGTCCTTTAAAGCACTTTTTACCAGTTCTCTTTTATGCAGATATTCACCTGACAGAATGAATTATAGGATTTGCTCTGTAAAAACACTGGAGGAGTAGAATTTCCATTATATGCCCCTTTTTAGCTACTTTCCAAAAATTAGTCACCATTCAGATTCTACCTTTCAGGGAAGATTTGGATCAAACTGATAGCCATCGGGCATTAACTCTAGTTCTTAGAAAGGAATACACTGATTCATCAGGTCTCTGATGATTATCAACCCCTCCGGTAAACAGCAAAGCAGTGGATGGAGAGCAAAGATTTCCTTCACATATTCAAAGCAACAATCAAACATATTTCTAAAGGGGAGTTAAACAATTGTTATACTAGCCTGATCCTAATGATGTGCATTGGTTAAATGTATTGTCATGTTGTTCATGTGTCTTGGGTGACAGTGGCTGCAGCTGCTGGGACAGAGGGAAGAGTGTGCATCTCTGCCTTTCTCACATAAGACAGCTTTTCTCAACCAGGTTCCTTTGGAGCCCTAGCATTCCTCCATGAACAATGAGGAACTTCTGCCTCTTATGCCGTGTACACATGGGCGGACTTTTCGGCATCAAAGGTCGGGCGGTCTTTTGACTGACTTCCGACGGACTTTCGAACGAACGGACTTGGCTACACACAATCACACCAAAGTCCAAAGGATTCGTACGTGATGACGTACGACCGGACTAGAATAAGGAAGTTCATAGCCAGTAGCCAATAGCTGCCCTAGCGTTGGTTTTCGTCCGTTAAACTAGCATACAGACAAGCAGATTTCTCGATAGGAACTGGGTCCGGCGTAGTTTCGGCGGAAAGATTTGAAACCTGTTCCAAATCTACTGTCCGTCTGATTTTCGGCCGAAAAAGTGCGCTGCAGGTCCAATGAAGCCCACACACGGTCAGATTGTCCAACGGATTAGTTATGTTGGACCAGTCTGGTCGAAAAGTCTGCCCGTGTGTACACGGCATTAGATGAATAACCACTGACAACAGTGATCTTTTTAGCTATTTATAAGGATGGGGGGGGGGAGGCAATCTTCCAATGACCATAAATGTAAAAAGCAGTGCACACCCTGACCACCAATGTAAAGAGCACTTGTCCTCCCAATGACCACAAATGTAGGGAGAGTTCTTCCCACCAACCAACAATGTAAGGAGCACTCTTTCCAGTGGACATGTAAGGAACATTGACCAATGTAGGGGGCATTTTATAAACTGACCAACAACGTAGGGAGCATTCTTCCCATTGACCACCCAAAGTAAGGAGCATTCTTCCCAATGACTATAAATGTAAGGGACATTCTTCCAAATGACCACAAGTGTAAGGAGCATTCTTACCACTTACCATCAATGTAAGGGGGCATTCTTCCCCATGACCACATATGCAAGGAGCAGTCTTGCCAGTGCCCATCACACTAATAAACAGTGAACTGTAGATACCAGGGGGTCATCAAGGAATTCACTTGTTTGCAGAGATTTCTTCTCACTTCCTGTTTGGCTATTGAGCGGGAAGTAAAGAAAAATCTTTGCAATGGGACACAGATGCAAAAAAAAAAGCTGACAGGGGTTATAACCTATCCTAGCTCTATCCAAAATGAAAAAAGTTTTGCCTATAGTTTTACTTTTGGCTACTTTCACACTGGGGCGGGCGGGTGTCGGCGGTAAATCAGCGCTATTTTTAACGCCGCTTTATCGTTGTTTTAGTGGCGCTATTCGGTCGCTAGCGGGATGGTTTTTACCCCCGCTAGCGGCCAAAAAGTTAAAACCTCCAGCAAATCGTCGCTTTGCCGGAGGTTTGGCAGCGCTGCCCCATTGTTTTCAATGGACAGGGGCGCTTTAGGAGCGCCTACAGCGCTGCACAGATGCGGCTTGCAAAACTTTTTTTTACCATCCTGGAAGTGCGCCACACCAGTGTGAAAGCACTCGGGCTTAAAAAAAAAAGAAGCAGGACTTGTGCCAAGCCATTAGTTTCAACCATAAATTGATAGAACAGGTTAGGAGGGTGCAATAACCAATTATTTATTTCCTTCCTTTTTTCCATCCTTCAAAAAACAAACTCCGATAAGAGCTTTTTGTCGGAAAATGTGACCGTGTGTATGCTCCATCGGTCTTTTGCTGGCGTAATTCCAGCCAGCAAAAGATTGAGAGCATGTTCTCTATTTTTCGGTTGGGAAAAGTTCCTATCCGAAAATGCGTTCGTCTGTATGCAATTCGAACGCGCAAAAAATCACGCATGCTCGGAAACAATTTGACGCATGCTCGGAAGCATTGAACTTAATTTTCTTGGCTCGTCGTAGTGTTGTACGTCACCGTGTTCTTGACAGTCGAAAGTTCAGAGAACTTTTGTGTGACCGTGTGTATGCAAGGCAAGCTTGAGCGGAATTCTGTCGGAAAAACCATCCAAGTTTTTTCTGACGGAAATTTCGATCGTGTGTACGCGGCATTAGGCCCTTAGCCCAACACCACCTCTACCTAACTCCTAAACTAAAACATTTAGGTGACACTAAACTCTGAAAAAGAATACTATTGAATTATGTAGTCTTAACTTCTTTCTACTTCTCTATGTTCTCAGCCTCCTCCAAATCCCCCAAATTCTTTTTGTTTGTTGCTGTAATCCAGCTTCTTTTTACAGGGCGACTTCCTCATGGTCCCACTGTATGTAGGAGCCTCCCTCTCCTGCTCACTCCCAATATTAATTAGGACTCTATAAACTACGGGATTTGTGTTGTGCATAGAGCAGTGCATATGACCGCAACTAACATGCGCTGCTCATTTCAAATAAACAGAAGTGAGGGGAGAGAGGAACTCATGAAGGATGATACAAGGAGGTAGAAAAATAGATCACAAGGTTATCAAGTGATGGATGTATATGGACTCGTTTTTGGATAATTATTGTTTAGTGCCACCCTAAATATCCCTTTATCAGCTGAATATTTACTTTATTGGTCCAATTATTCACCTCTGCACCAATAGTATGCAGATCTCTCTCCAAAACCATAAAGCATGAAATCCAGGTACCTGGATGTATGAATTTGATTTTGCTCACATTCTGTGATTTCTGTTTGCTGACCATGGTATAGGTGAAGGGAGCTAAAGTAGTTTGTAAGGGCCATGGGAATGTGTGTGGGAACATATTGCTAGGAGCAAAATGGGTCACGGACACAACCACCTTCTAGAATCCTAGCAACATTAATTCAAGGATTTACTCATTTAGTAATTCCAAACAGAATGAAGTAATTGAATTTCGTGTTTAATGGCCAATTTCCTATGCTGCACATACTTTTAACTCACATCCTTCACTATAGAAATCAGGATGCATATATAAAATGCAGGAGCCATTTTATTAATTGTCTTAATTCGTAGGAACAGGAAAAGGGTTGTTAACCTTTCAGGACTCGACCCAAGCTTTAGAATATGACACAGCAACCCAGTAATATAATGCAGCTTAAAAAACCCCCGTGTATTTAAAGTGATTGTAAAGTCTCGTTTTTTCTCAATAAAAATAACAAATATGTTATACTTACCTGCTCTGTGACAGTGTATTTGCACAGAGCAGCCTGGATCCTCCTCTTCTCAGGTCCCTTTTCTGTGCTCCTGGCCCCTCCCTCCTGTTGGGTGCCCCCACAGCAAGTGGCTTGCTATGGGGGCACCGGGGCCATAGATAATTTTTTTGCTGGGGGGGGGGGGGTTCAGAAGCAGGTACTAAGTAAAAGTAAAAAAGGAAAAGCTATGTGTTGCTCACAGTAAGCAATCACATCCTTAATTCTATTTTCTCAGATGAAAATTGAAAATTGAACCTGATTTCAGTTTTGCCTTCTTCCAGTTTTTATGAACATTGTCCAGTGAGGTTGGCTATTGAAAAACAAAAAAAAAAAACATGATGGATCAGTGCTCTCTGCCATTGGACTGCTTATCACAGGGTGGTGCACTGTAATAGCCAGTCTTACTGGGCAGGTGCAAAGGGCACCATCTTGTGGAATGCAGCACACCCACTGATTTTTTGTTACCCAGCATACTAGACAAGAGAAGTGGTACTGTGCCGAGTCCATACATACAGAACATACCTATAAACTTTTGAGTGTGAGAATGAGGGGCATGACAGGGAAGCAGTGTCCTGCAGCGCGCTGCTGCAAAAAAGTGGGTGTGGCCAAACATGATAGTGAGAGGGTCTTAAGGGACACAGTTAAACAAAACCTGGGCTTCCTTGTACCTATAAAACATGCTGAGGCCGAGTCTTCCATAATTGCTGTTGTGTTAGCCTGTTAGGCCCTGACTGTTCACATGTACCAATTTGGGATCGTGAGCAGAATTTCTGTGATTCTGTACGCAATTCTAAATCACACTGTAATGCTGGCAAAACGCAGCAAATGTGTTTGTGTTCCATCCATTTTTAGTGGTACCAAAACACTGGATGCTTGTTGTGTGATGAATCGCTCAACAATCACAGCAAAAATACACCACATTGTGGTGCCAGTAAAAATGAATGGACCACAAACACATGGGCTGCGTTTTGCCAGCATTGCAGTGTGATTTGGAATCGGGCGTGGTGGCTGGCAGAATCACAGCAATATTCTGCCCACAGTCCCAAATCACTACATGTCCCTAACAGGCTAACACAGCAGCAATTATGGAAGACTCAGTCCAGCGCCTCAATCACCAACTTTGCCAGCAGTTGCCACAATCTCAGATACCAGTAGACTGGAATGACTGGAATAAATTCTGCAGCACTGCAATTCTAAGCTAGCCTGACTGAGGAGTAGGGATGAGCTTCGTGTTCGAGTCGAACCCATGTTCGACTCGAACATCGGCTGTTCGGTCGTTCGCCGAATTGCGAACGATATGGGCCGTTCGCGCCAAATTCGTGTGGCGCGTCACGGCCCATAATTCACTGCGGCATCGCAGTGCATTGCTGGCTGATGATTGGCCAAGCATGCACTATGACCCGCATGCTTGGCCAATCACAGCGCCGTCAGTAGAGAGAGCTGTAATTGGCCAAAGCCACCCACCAATTATGGCTCAGGGGATTTAGTACACACCCCACACTATATAAGGCCGCCTGCACGGCGGCCCTGTGTAGTGTGTGTTCCGGTGTGCTGAGAGATAGAGAGAGAGAGAGACAGTGTCATTTGATTTGAGTTAGATAGATTAGGCAGAACAGTCAGTCAGTTAGCTGCACTTACAGTGTATTGTGTATATATATGCATCCCAGGTGTTGCATATATATATATATACACTGTATTCAGTTTAGCTAGATCCGTTCCTGTTATCTTCTATCTAGACTATTTAGTGCAGTGTGTCCTGCTCACAGTGTTCAGCTAGATCCGTTCCTGCTATTTACATTCAGTGCAGTGCGTCCTGCTCACAGTGTTCAGCTAGATCCGTTCCTGGTATTTACATTTAGTGCAGTGCGTCCTGCTCACAGTGTTCAGCTAGATCCGTTCCTGCTATTTACATTCAGTGCAGTGCGTCCTGCTCACAGTGTTCAGCTAGATCCGTTCCTGCTATTTACATTCAGTGCAGTGCGTCCTGCTCACAGTGTTCAGCTAGATCCGTTCCTGCTATTTACATTCAGTGCAGTGCGTCCTGCTCACAGTGTTCAGCTAGATCCGTTCCTGGTATTTACATTTAGTGCAGTGCGTCCTGCTCACAGTGTTCAGCTAGATCCGTTCCTGCTATTTACATTCAGTGCAGTGCGTCCTGCTCACAGTGTTCAGCTAGATCCGTTCCTGCTATTTACATTCAGTGCAGTGCGTCCTGCTCACAGTGTTCAGCTAGATCCGTTCCTGCTATTTACATTCAGTGCAGTGCGTCCTGCTCACAGTGTTCAGCTAGATCCGTTCCTGGTATTTACATTTAGTGCAGTGCGTCCTGCTCACAGTGTTCAGCTACATCCGTTCCTGCTATTTACATTCAGTGCAGTGCGTCCTGCTCACAGTGTTCAGCTACATCCGTTCCTGCTATTTACATTCAGTGCAGTGCGTCCTGCTCACAGTGTTCAGCTAGATCCGTTCCTGCTATTTACATTCAGTGCAGTGCGTCCTGCTCACAGTGTTCAGCTAGATCCGTTCCTGGTATTTACATTCAGTGCAGTGCGTCCTGCTCACAGTGTTCAGCTAGATCCGTTCCTGGTATTTACATTCAGTGCAGTGCGTCCTGCTCACAGTGTTCAGATAGATCCGTTCCTGCTATATACATTTAGTGCAGTACGTCCTGCTCACAGTGTTCAGCTAGATCCGTTCCTGCTATTTACATTCAGTGCAGTGCGTCCTGCTCACAGTGTTCAGCTAGATCCGTTCCTGCTATATACATTTAGTGCAGTACGTCCTGCTCACAGTGTTCAGCTAGATCCGTTCCTGTTATCTTCCTACTGACAGGCAGGCTTGTCTGGTTACAGTATATAAAGCTACCTGAAGAAAATTACAGGTGTTCTTTTTGATCCTATTAGTACCACGGTCAGGCAGCTAGACTATTTACATTTAGTACAGTGTGTCCTGCTCACAGTGTTCAGCTAGATCTGTTCCTGTTATCTTCCTACTGACAGGCAGGCTTGTCTGGTTACAGTATATAAAGCTACCTTAAGAAAATTACAGGTGTTCTTTTTGATCCTATTAGTACCACGGTCAGGCAGCTAGACTATTTACATTTAGTACAGTGCGTCCTGCTCACAGTGTTCAGCTAGATCCGTTCCTGTTATCTTCCTACTGACAGGCAGGCTTGTCTGGTTACAGTATATAAAGCTACCTGAAGAAAATTACAGGTGTTCTTTTTGATCCTATTAGTACCACGGTCAGGCAGCTAGACTATTTACATTTAGTACAGTGTGTCCTGCTCACAGTGTTCAGCTAGATCCGTTCCTGTTATCTTCCTACTGACAGGCAGGCTTGTCTGGTTACAGTATATAAAGCTACCTGAAGAAAATTACAGGTGTTCTTTTTGATCCTATTAGTACCACGGTCAGGCAGCTAGACTATTTACATTTAGTACAGTGTGTCCTGCTCACAGTGTTCAGCTAGAACCGTTCCTGTTATCTTCCTACTGACAGGCAGGCTTGTCTGGTTACAGTATATAAAGCTACCTTAAGAAAATTACAGGTGTTCTTTTTGATCCTATTAGTACCACGGTCAGGCAGCTAGACTATTTACATTTAGTACAGTGTGTCCTGCTCACAGTGTTCAGCTAGATCCGTTCCTGTTATCTTCCTACTGACAGGCAGGCTTGTCTGGTTACAGTATATAAAGCTACCTTAAGAAAATTACAGGTGTTCTTTTTGATCCTATTAGTACCACGGTCAGGCAGCTAGACTATTTACATTTAGTACAGTGCGTCCTGCTCACAGTGTTCAGCTAGATCCGTTCCTGCTATATACATTTAGTGCAGTACGTCCTGCTCACAGTGTTCAGCTAGATCCGTTCCTGTTATCTTCCTACTGACAGGCAGGCTTGTCTGGTTACAGTATATAAAGCTACCTGAAGAAAATTACAGGTGTTCTTTTTGATCCTATTAGTACCACGGTCAGGCAGCTAGACTATTTACATTTAGTACAGTGTGTCCTGCTCACAGTGTTCAGCTAGATCCGTTCCTGTTATCTTCCTACTGACAGGCAGGCTTGTCTGGTTACAGTATATAAAGCTACCTGAAGAAAATTACAGGTGTTCTTTTTGATCCTATTAGTACCACGGTCAGGCAGCTAGACTATTTACATTTAGTACAGTGTGTCCTGCTCACAGTGTTCAGCTAGATCCGTTCCTGTTATCTTCCTACTGACAGGCAGGCTTGTCTGGTTACAGTATATAAAGCTACCTTAAGAAAATTACAGGTGTTCTTTTTGATCCTATTAGTACCACGGTCAGGCAGCTAGACTATTTACATTTAGTACAGTGTGTCCTGCTCACAGTGTTCAGCTAGATCCGTTCCTGTTATCTTCCTACTGACAGGCAGGCTTGTCTGGTTACAGTATATAAAGCTACCTTAAGAAAATTACAGGTGTTCTTTTTGATCCTATTAGTACCACGGTCAGGCAGCTAGACTATTTACATTTAGTACAGTGCGTCCTGCTCACAGTGTTCAGCTAGATCCGTTCCTGCTATATACATTTAGTGCAGTACGTCCTGCTCACAGTGTTCAGCTAGATCCGTTCCTGTTATCTTCCTACTGACAGGCAGGCTTGTCTGGTTACAGTATATAAAGCTACCTGAAGAAAATTACAGGTGATCTATCCCAGCTTAGTGCAGCTACAGGCCATTAGTATGTCTGGAAGGCCAAGAAGGAGAGGCAGACAGTCACAAGCCAATAAGAGAGGGCAAGCAGGCTCTGTGTCTAGTGCTGGTCGTGGAGACGGTGCATCCTCATCAGCACGTGGCCATGGGACACGCTTGGCCTTTTTTTCGGCAGCTGGCCGTGTTGAGCCGCAACATGCGGAAGACTTGGTCGAGTGGATGACCAAGCCGTCCTCATCCTCCTCATCCTCTCTCACCCATGCCCAGGGTGCTTTGTCTGGCAAAGCAGCGGCCTCTTCCCTCAGCTCAATGTCATCAGTGACTCCTTCCCTAGCTCCACCATGTCCTCATGAGGATTCCCTCGAACTGTTTGACCACAGTGTTGGGTACATGCTCCAGGAGGATGCCCAGCGTTTGGAAGGCTCTGATGATGATACTGAGCTCAATGAAGGCAGTAACATGAGCACGGACAGAGGGGGTGCCCAAGAAGGACAGCAATCTGGCAGTCATGCTCCCCCTGCTGCAGCATACTGCCAGGTTTGCTCCAGTGATGAGGAGGGAGGGGATGATGAGGTCACTGACTCAACGTGGGTGCCTGATAGGAGAGAGGAGGAGGAGGAGGAGGAGGAGGAGGAGGTGGCACATCACCAACTAGGCAGGATGCCCTCCAGGGGCCAGCCTAAGGGCAGCACATTGACTGCATCACACCCCAAAGCTCCACATGTGCAGGGCGCTGCAGTCTCTGCGCGTTATTCAAAAAGTTCTTTGGTGTGGGCCTTTTTTGAGACGAGTGCATCAGATCGCACCGCTGCTATTTGCAACATATGTCTCAAGCGTATCTCGCGTGGCCAAAACATCTCCCGCTTGGGTACCACATGCTTGACCAGACATATGTTGACCTGCCATGCAGTTCGTTGGCAAGCGTATCTGAAAGACCCACACCAAAGAACAAAGACGATCTCTCCTTGCTCCTCATCAGCTGAGATTTCCAACCCCACTAGACCTTCAGTCCTCTCTGAGACCTGCAGTGAGAGGAATGAAGGTGTAGAATTAGGTGTGTCACAGCCAAGTACTTGTGGGCAATCTGCTTTTGGTACACCGACGTCAGATTGTACCAGGCAAATTTCCCTGCCCCAGCTGCTGCACCGCCGAAAGAAGTTTGCTCCCAGCCATCCACATGCCCAGCGGTTGAATGCTAGCTTGGCAAAATTGCTAGCACTTCAACTGCTGCCTTTTCAGTTGGTAGACTCTGCCCCCTTCCGTGAGTTTGTGGAATGTGCGGTTCCTCAGTGGCAGGTACCCAAACGCCACTTTTTCTCACGGAAGGCGATTCCGGCTCTCTACCGGCATGTGGAAGGCAATGTCCATGCCTCGCTGGACAGGGCGGTCAGCGGTAAGGTGCATATTACCGCTGACTCATGGTCCAGCAGGCATGGACAGGGACGTTACTTAAGTTTCACGGCGCATTGGGTGACTCTGCTGGCAGCTGGGAAGGATGCAGGACAAGGTGCAGTAGTGTTGGAGGTTGTTCCGCCACCACGCCTCCAAAATGCTGATTGTGACACACCTCTCTCCTCCACCCCCTCCTCTTCTTCTTCCTCCATGGCCTCTTCCTCGGAACCAGCGGTGCTCCGTAGGCGTTCAAGGGGCTACGCAAGTACGCAGGCCAAAAGATGCCATGCGGTGCTTGAGCTGGTGTGCTTGGGGGACAGGAGCCACACTGGGGCAGAGGTTCTGTCAGCTCTGCAGGGGCAGGTTCAGAGGTGGTTGACGCCACGCCAACTTAAGGCAGGAATGGTGGTTTGCGACAATGGCACCAACCTCCTCTCTGCCCTCCGACAGGGACAACTGACCCATGTGCCCTGTTTGGCTCACGTCCTTAACTTGGTGGTGCAGCGGTTCTTGGGCAGGTACCCGGGCTTACAGGATGTCCTGAGGCAGGCCAGGAAAGTCTCTGTGCATTTCCGCCGGTCATATAATGCCAGTGCTCGGCTGAAGGACCTCCAAAAGGAGTTTAACCTGCCCAAGAACCGCCTAATCTGTGACATGCCCACCAGGTGGAACTCGACGTTGGCCATGCTGCAGCGGCTGCACACGCAGCAGAGGGCCATCAATGAGTACCTGTGCGACTATGGCACCAGGACAGGGTCAGGGGACCTTGGTTTTTTTTCCCCACGCCAGTGGGCCATGATCAGGGATGCATGCACTGTCCTGTCACCATTCGAGGAGGCCACGAGGATGGTGAGCACTGACAGTGCATGCATCAGTGACACTGTCCCCCTTGTCCACCTGTTGGAGCACACGCTGCGTGGAATAATGGACAGGGCACTTGAGGCAGAACAGAGGCAGGAAGAGGAGGACTTCCTTAGCTCTCAAGGCCCCCTTTATCCAGACAGTGTTCCTGCGTGCCCGCCGATCACACAGGAAGAGGACGAGGAGGAGGAGGAGGAGGAGGAGGAAGATTGTGTCAGTATGGAGGTGGAGCCTGGCACTCAGCATCAGCAGTCTTTAAGGGATCAGTCCCAAGGAACACATGGACTTGTACGTGGCTGGGAGGAGGTGGCTGCGGACGTTGTTGTCCTTAGTGACCCAGAGGACTCCGGACCGAATGCCTCAGCAAACCTACGCTGCATGGCCTCCCTGATCCTGCAAAGCCTGCGTAAGGATCCTCGTATTCGTGGTATCAAGGAGAAGGACCAATACTGGCTGGCAACCCTCCTTGATCCACGTTACAAGGGTAAGGTTGCGGACCTTATCTTGCCATCGCAGAGGGAGCAGAGGATGAAACATCTTCGGGAGGCCTTGCAGAAAGGTCTGTGCAACGCGTTCCCAGAGACTGGGAGGTTACAAACTCCTGTTTCTGGACAACGTGTTGCTGAGGCTTCGGTCAGTCAAAGAAGGAGCGGTGGAGAAGGTGGCCGTCTGACCGATGCGTTCAGACAATTTTTTGGTCCGCAGCCCCAAGGTATGATCGGTTCCAGCAACCATCGCCAGCGTCTGTTTTACATGGTGCAGGAATACCTAGGGGCAAGATCAGACTTGGACACCTTTCCCACCGAAAATCCTCTGGGTTACTGGGTCTTGAGGATGGATCACTGGCCAGAGCTTGCACAGTATGCAATTGAGCTACTGGCCTGTCCTGCATCCAGCGTTCTTTCGGAACGCACATTCAGTGCTGCTGGAGGCGTGGTAACCGATCACAGGGTGCGTCTGTCCACCGACTCGGTCGATCGGCTGACCTTCATAAAAATGAATCAGTCTTGGATCACCACCAGCTACCAAGCACCTGATGCAGATGTAACCGAATAATTTTTTTTGAAATCTCAGATCCCTTCAAAGACTGCCTATGCTGATGCTGAGTGACTATCCCTGAGTAATTATCCTCTTCCTCCTCAATCATCACGCTGATAGCTTGTAAGAACATTTTTGGTTCTGGGCGCCACCACCAGTGCCTAAGGCACAATTTTTCAGCCCCTGTTTAACAGGGGCGTGTAATTACAATTTTTGATGCAATACTTTGCAGCAGGGCTTGTTACTGCGTTTCAACTAGAGTGTCTGTGAGGGGTTGCAGTGTTGTGGCACCAGCACCAGTGCCTAAGACCCAATTTTTCTGCCCCTGTCTAACAGGGGCGTGTAATTACAATTTTTGATGCAATACTTTGCAGCAGGGCTCGTTCCTGCGTTCCAACTAGAGTGTCTGTGAGGGGTTGCAGTGTTGTGGCACCAGCACCAGTGCCTAAGGCCTAATTTTTCAGCTCCTGTTCAACAGGGGCATGTAATTACAATTCTTGATCTAATATTTCACAGCAGGGCCCTGTGAGGGCTTACAGTGTTTTGGCCACAGCAACACCTAAGGCCCAAATTTCTGCTGAGTATATAGGGCAGGACCCTACCTTCAAACATCTAACTTACAAACGACTCCTACTTGCAAACGGTAGGAGACAACAGGAAGTGAGATGAAATCTACCCCTAAGGAAGGGAAATTCTCTCCTGTAAGAGTTAATATGGGAAAACAATTTCTCCTTTCCACTGATGCTTTCCAATCCTTGTTCCACAAAAAAACCCAAATTTTCAAAAAACATTTTTCATTGGGACAAAAAAGTGAGGTGAAATCTTCTGAAGAGGAGGAAAGACGCAAAACAAATGTCACAGGGGTGATAACCCTTCCCTATGTTTTCCAAAAAGCTTAGAAAAGATTTTTTGGCTGGAGCTAAACACATTAAAAATGTTCAAAATTACAAACAGATTCTACTTAACAACAAACCTACAGTCCCTGTCTTGTTTGCACCGCCTGTATACTGCTGTTCAGAGTATATAGGGACCTTTCCTTATTTTAATTTGGGTGCGGGGTTCCCCTTAATATCCATACAAGACCCAAAGGGCCTGGTAATGGACTGGGGGGTACCCATGCCGTTTGTCTCACTGATTTTCATCCATATTGCCAGGACCCGACATGACATTAAACCCGCAAGCAGTTTTAAATGAGATTTTTTCCTTTAAAAATGACATTTGGTGCAGGGACTGTTCTAAACATGGGAAACACGCGTCACTTTACAGGCATACTATAGACACCCCCCAGGTACGATATTTAAAGGAATATTTCACTTTTTTTTTTTTACTTTAAGCATCATTAAAATCACTGCTCCCGAAAAAACGGCCGTTTTTAAAAGTTTTTTTTGCATTGATACATGTCCCCTGGGGTAGGACCCGGGTCCCCAAACCCTTTTTAGGACAATACCATGCAAATTAGCCTTTAAAATGAGCACTTTTGATTTCGAACGTTCGAGTCCCATAGACGTCAATGGGGTTCTAACGTTCGTGCGAACTTTCGGTCCGTTCGCGGGTTCTGGTGCGAACCGAACCGGGGGGTGTTCGGCTCATCCCTACTGAGGAGGACACAAGGGAAAGAGAGACACACCTAGTAACCCAGGGTGGACTGGGTCAACGGACAGCAGCAGCAGCCAGCAGCACTTCAGAACATCATCCGCATTTACATCCACGTGGCAGGCTGGTGGCTAACAGCACCCTTGAGGGTCCAGCTCCTCACCCAAGCGGCAGTCAAAGGTGGGAAGTGGCACTGCAAAGAGGCGGAACTAATGGACATAGAGAGGGCCAGTGGGCGGGTAGGTACGGGTCACTCTCACTCTGCTCAGTGCTGCCTCCTGTCCTGGTGGCTAGGGCTGGACAAGTCAAGAAGACATGATCTCATATAAAGGAGCCTTGAGGCACTGAGGTGCGGAGGCAGAGCAGCAAGAGCCAGGACCCTCTTCAAAATTAAATGGACCCTGGGCAAACATTTTCAAAATCAGTTTACTGTGGCAGATCAGGCAGTGATTGTGATTGGTTGCCATAGGTTACAGTGTATCACTGCTGCTCACTGACTGGCTGCTAGAAGTTACAGCACACGTTACGGCTCACTGATTAGTTGCTAGAGGTTACTGCACATCATCTCTGCTTGCTGATTGGTTGCTAGAGGTTACTGCACATCATTACTGCTCACTGATTGGCTGCTAGAGGTTACTGCACATTACTGTTCACTGATTGGTAGTGATAGATTAATGCTTATCATTACCGCTCACTGATTAGTTGTTAGAGATTACAGCAGAGTGACAAAATATAAGCCCTCCTCGGATACAATTGGAAAAAAAAAATCCTGTTGAGCATGCCGCAGAGAGTAGTATAAGAATGGCCTAAGCCCCCGTTCAACTTGTGCGATTTGACCTGTCAAATCACATGACAAGTCACACCCTATTGCTGGCAATGGCCATGTTCAAATGCCGCACTGATTTGAAAAAGTAGTTCCTGAACTACTTATGGTGATTTCAGGTGCGACTTGCATAGACATCTGTACATGAAGCCGCACAGATATCTTCCAAGTCACACCTGAAGTCGCCCTCACATGTGGCTTTGAAATCATGCGATTTCAGATGAAGTTCCACAATTTCAAAGCCGCAGTCAATGTGAACGAGGACTCAAAGGGGATGATTAAACAGAACCACCCCTTGACCACCTAGCTCTAAATGAACATAGCAGCTGCATCGTTGACTACACATTGCCGTGACATCCATGCTTAGCTTCACGGTGCCGCCATTAAACTTGCCCATTGATGTCACAGTAGCCACAGCCACAAGCCAAATGCACAGATGATCAGAGACTGCAGATGGTTTACAGGAGATAACTAGAGACTGCGGATGTGACCACAGGAAATGACCAGAGATGGCGGCTGTGACTACAGGGAATGACCAGACACTGCGGATGTGTCAAAATAACTTGACAGTTGAAATTAGCCAGGTCAAAGTAACCCAGAAAACTCAGAACACTGGCCAAGAACTGTGTTGAAATATTGAGTGAAATACGTACTTGTGATGTGTAACTTTGGGCTTGTGCCCGCCATAAGATTACTGTATAACCCTTCTCTATAAATATCTGAAATCATTTGTAGACGGGACCACTCCTTACTCAGAAGGATGGTCCGCTGTACAGTGTATATTCTTGAGTAAACCATGTGTGAGACGTATGCAGATGGCGTTGATGTCCTTTATTTCAAGGTTCAACTTTACATTTTAGCCACAGCCACAAGCCAAATGCACAGATGATCAGAGACTGCAGATGGTTTACAGGAGATAACTAGAGACTGCGGATGTGACCACAGGAAATGACCAGAGATGGCGGCTGTGACTACAGGGAATGACCAGACACTGCGGATGTAACTACAGGGAATGACCAGAGACTGCGGCTGCGACTACAAGGAATGACCAGAGACTGCAGCTGTGACTACAGGAAATGACCTGAGACTGCGGCTGCGACTACAGGGAATGACCAGAGACTGCGGCTGCAACTACAGGAAATGACCAGAGACTGTGGCTGCGACTACAGGAAATGACCAGAGACTGCGGCTGCGGGGAAGCACTCTCATCACTCCCTCTCTGCTCCGAGCCTCCTAGCACATACAGGCTACATAGAGTGGGGCAGGGCAGGGTCGGGAGCGTCAATGATGCTCCCGCCCCTCCCTGCTGACAGAGCCTCCGTCAACCCAAGCCGAGCCCAACAGCCTGGACCTGCGCAACCCCGGTGGTCGGACAGTCTAACAGCAGGCTCAGGCAGCACACAACAACAGCGTGTGTAAGTCTGCCTGCCGAGTGTGGCGATGTAGTTGCTGAAGCACACATAACATTACTACTTCTGCACTGATGCTCTGGGGAGGGTTTCAACCCCCAAAACCCCCTCCTTAGCTACGTCCCTGGGGGGCACCCAAGCCGAGTTCAGACACAGACACAAAGCTGTGGCCCGGCCTTGCCCCCTCTCTCTCTCTTGATTAGCTGACTGACTTTGATTGACAGCAACGGAAGCCAATGGTTCTGCTGCTGTGTCTCAGCCAATCAGGAGGGAGAGCCTCGGATGGCAGAGACACTCGTGGACATCACTGGAGAGAGAGATGGGGCTCAGGTAAGTATTGGGTTGCTGGACACAGAAGGCTTTTTATCTTAACGCATAGAATGCCTTCTGACCTTACAACTACTTTAACCGCTTCAGCCCCAGATTTTACCCCCTTCCTGACCAGAGCACTTTTTGCGATTCGGCACTGCGTTGCTTTAGCTGACAATTGCACGGTCGTGCGACGTTGCACCCAAACAAAATTGACGTCCTTTTTTTCCCACAAATAGAGCTTTCTTTTGGTGCTATTTGATCACCTCTGTGGTTTTTATTTTTTGCGCTATAAACAAAAAAAGAGCGCCAATTTTGAAAAAAAAGCAACATTTTTTACTTTTTGCTATAATAAATATCCCCCCAAAATATATAAAAAAATTTTTTTTTCCCTCAGTTTAGGCCGATATGTATTCTCCTACATATTATTGGTAAAAAAAATTAATCACAATAAGCGTATATTGATTGGTTTGCACAAAAGTTATAGGGTCTGCAAAATAGGGGATAGTTTTATGGCATTTTTATTATTATTTTTTTTTTTTTTACTAGTAATGGCGCCGATCTGCCATTTTTATCGGGACTGCGGCATTATGGCGGACACGTCGGACAATTTTGACACATTTTTGGGACCATTGGCATTTATACAGCGATCAGTGCTATAAAAATGCATTGATTACTGTAAAAAAGTCACTGGCAGGAAAGGGGTTAACACTAGGGGGCGAAGAAGGGGTTAATTGTGTTCCCTAGTGTGTGTTCTAACTGAAGGGGGGAGGGGACTGTGTAGGGGAGATGACAGATAGCTGTTCATACTCTGTATGAACAGACGAACTGTCTCTTCTCCCCTCAGAGAACCGGAAACTGTGTGTTTACACACACAGATCCCGGTCTTCGGTGTGCCCTAAGTGATCATGGAAGCCCAGCGGTGATCGCAACTGCCGGGCACTCGCATTGGCTCCGTAGGCGAGCGCGCCCCTAGTGGCCACAGGGCAAAGCGATGTTACATAACGTAGTTTCGCACAGCCGTGCCATTCTGCCGCAGTACAACTGCGGCGGCTGGTTGTTAAGTGGTTAAAGTCCAACTCACGGCTAAAATTAAGGAAAAATAAATGTTCCCCAAGAGAAATAAAATAACAAATAAAGCAGCTCTTGCTATAGTACTTAAGGCTGTCTCCCGCCAAACATCATTCAAACTTTTCCACAGCCTAAAATGTATTTCCACTTTTGCAGCTAAATTGGGATAACACCTAATTTATGTACGTTACATGTTCTCATTCACATGCCATAACTTAAAAAAAAATTATATGTATTGCTGGCATTTTGGATGCTCCTATTTGGATGTCTCCGAGACTGAAAAATCGTACTTCTTTTCTTTTCTATTTGTTTATGAGGAATTCAAAGAGCTGTGCTTGTCATAAGTACAGTGAGACCTAAAGAAGAGACAGAGGTTTGGCAAAACTAAAGGGGGGAACAGGGCAGAAAAGAGTTAAAATGTGAGTTCAGTGTGGAGGGTGAGTAGGACTTACCAGACTGGAGGCTGAAGTTCAGATGGGTAGGGTGAAGCTGCAAGGGTGATTCATGTGAAGGATTCTGGCTATTCATTCAGGAAGGTTCTGTGAAGAAGTTTTTCCCACCCATCTGCCCTGGGATTTAGGGTCATTGTGACTCATGGGTTGAAGAGAGGTATTCCTTAATACACAAATGAACTAGGGAAAAAACATTGTCACAGCAGTTTGGCAAGTCAGGGAGTCTTTGGGTGGTCAGTGAATATTTAAATTGTTACAAAACTGGGGGACCATCTCAGGTATGGTACTTCCACTTGGTTGGTTATTGGCTGTTCTCCCAGAAGCTGAATCCCCTGGGGGGGAAAATGTAAGAACGTGTGAATTAGTAATGTCTTAGAGCTGGTTGGGGTGCGGCTGAGCACATGGATGCAAAAGAAAGTTTATTTCTCTTAACAAACCTTTTTTGGGGGAGAGAGGGTTAGGGCCAGGACAACCTTAGGTAGTTGCAAGATTAATTGGCAGACTCGGAGACTTCAATAGGAGGACAGCCATGCAGGGAAAGGTAAGATGCCACATCTGCATGTGTAGGAATGCTGTCTCCTATGGCAACAGTCTTTAATAGTTCCAAACACAAGGCTTAACAGTTCATTCACTTTTACTGCAATCACTCCTTGTAGTTCTTCAGTACACTGAGCTCCTGGTCTCTTTCTAGACCCACTGATTCACTGCCACTGAATCCCTTAAGCTCCTCCAATCTGCACGGGGGTATCTTCCTCAAGCGTCACCCCCGCTTCTCTGATGGGTCCCTAGCCTGGCACTCTAGATACCTCTCAAGCTTCACCCCCGCTGGCCTGCTTGGTCCCTGCTTGATACACTAGGGTGCTCTGCAAGCATTCCCTCCGCTGGCTGGGTCCCTGGCTTGATACCCACTGAAGTTTTCAGATTCTTCACCATCCCCGGTTGGTGAAAATGCTGCTCCGGTACTTGCTTCAGTTACTCACTGTGGTCCCTGGTAATTAGGCGGATAGTCCCTTACTGGCAACAGCTTCCCCTCTACCTCTGACCACGACAGGTTCTCCGGCCAGCTGAATCGTCACTTCTGGTTGGACTGCAAGTGGGAGTCCCAACCCTGCGCTGCTCTCTCTTGCTTCTAGATAGGCCCTCAGACAGCATAGCAGCCAGATGTGCCCGAGATAGGCACCATCTCTGGCCTAGCAGCCCGGGCAATACAACACACGTCCATCCAGACAGACGTCTAGGTGGCACAGAACATAGATCACCTGACTCCACCCAAATATATAAACCCTAAATATATAGGCTCTCCCAGCAGGCCAAGGGATTCAAGAAAACCCCTGCCCATTGGCTAAGATACCCCATATACTCATAACCTGACCTTGCGTTGCCCTTCTCGTATCTAGTACCACCAAGTACCTGGCCACCTAGTGGTAGAAGAGAAAAGTACAACAAGGCCAAACTTAGGGAGAAATCAATAGACAACAATCAACCAGGATAACTACTCCTGGCAAGTAAATTTGTGAGGAGCAACCCTGCCTAAACTCGAGGGTGCTACATCCTCCCCGTGCCTACAAAACTAAGCCTCTGAGTTTGCAGAAAATAATATACAGTGGCTTGCGAAAGTATTCGGCCCCCTTGAACTTTTCAACCTTTTGCCACATTTCAGGCTTCAAACATAAAGATATAAAATTTAAATTTTTTGTGAAGAATCACCAACAAGTGGGACACAATTGTGAAGTAGAACGAAATCTATTGGTTATTTTAAACTTTTTTAGCAATTAAAAAACTGAAAAGTGGTGCGTGCAAAATTATTCGGCCCCTTTACTTTCAGTGCAGGAAACTCACTCCAGAAGTTCAGCGAGGATCTCTGAATGATCCAATGTTGTCCTAAATGACTGATGATGATAAATAGAATCCACCTGTGTGTAATCAAGTCTCTGTATAAATGCACCTGCTCTGTGATAGTCTCAGGGTTCTGTTGAAAGCGCAGAGAGCATCATGAAGACCAAGGAACACACCAGGCAGGTCCGTAATACTGTTGTGAAAAAGTTTAAAGCCGGATTTGGGTACAAAATGATTTCCCAAGCTTTAAACATCCCAAGGAGCACTGTGGAAGCGATCATTTTGAAATGGAAGGAGTATCAGACCACTGCAAATCTACCAAGACCTGGCTGTCCCTCTAAACTTTCAGCTCAGACAAGGAGAAGACTGATCAGAGATGCAGCTAAGAGGCCCATGATCACTCTGGATGAACTGCAGAGAACTACAGCTGAGGTGGGAGTGTCTGTCCATAGGACAACAATCAGTCGTACACTGCACAAATCTGGCCTTTATGGAAGAGTGGCAAGAAGAAAGCCATTTCTCAAAGATATCCATAAAAAGTCTTGTCTAAAGTTTGCCACAAGCCACCTGGGAGACACACCAAACATGTGGAAGAAGGTGCTCTGGTCCAATGAAACCAAAATCAAACTTTTTGGCCACAATGCAAAACGATATGTTTGGCGTAAAAGCAACACAGCTCATTACATTCAACACACCATCCCCACTGTCAAACATGGTGGTGGCAGCATCATGGTTTGGGCCTGCTTTTCTTCAGCAGGGACAGGGAAGATGGTTAACATTGAGGGGAAGATGGATGCAGCCAAATACAGGACCATTCTGGATGAAAACCTGTTGGAGTCTGCAAAAGACCTGAAACTGGGACGGAGATTTATCTTCCAACAAGACAATGATCCCAAACATACAGCAAAATCTACAAAGGAATGGTTCACAAATAAACGTATCCAGGTGTTACAATGGCCAAGTCAAAGTCCAGACCTGAATCCAATCGAGAATCTGTGGAAAGAGCTGAAAACTGCTGTTCACAAACGCTCTCCATCCAACCTCACTGAGCTCGAGCTGTTTTGCAAGTTAGAATGGGCAAGAATTTCAGTCTCTTGATGTGCAAAACTGATAGAGACATACCCCAAGCGACTTGCAGCTGTAATCGCAGCAAAAGGTGGCTCTACAAAGTATTAACGCAAGGGGGCTGAATAATTTTGCACGCCCCACTTTTCATTTTTTTATTAGTTAAAAAAGTTTCAAAAATCCAAAAGATTTCGTTCCACTTCACAATTGTGTCCCACTTGTTGGTGATTCTTCACAAAAAATAAAAATTTTATATCTTTATGTTTGAAGCCTGAAATGTGGCAAAAGGTTGAAAAGTTCAAGGGGGCCGAATACTTTCGCAAGCCACTGTATATATATATATTTTTTAAGCTCTCAAGCCTGAGAGTGAGTGTCCTGACAAAAACTGGGATGGGTAGGGAAACAGGAAAGGGTTAACAATATAGAAATATAAATATATGTGTGGCGTACCACATGAATAAACATAGGTATCAAATAATCATATAAAAAAAAAACTATGATGAGTCATATAGGACAATAAAATATCAAAAATATCTATGTACAATTTTAAAGGCGGTCCTAAGCAACAACCTTGATTCCTCATTATCTATCTAAAATATATGTACAGTGATAATATAGGTTAGTGTTGATAGCAGGTTAGATCCCCGTCTCCCCTTAGCCAAGGAGGACGCACGGACATAGCAACACCTCAAAGAGAGAATTAACAGCAATGCAAATGCATCCTATCGTAAGGTAACATGGTGAAATACATACGTGATTAAACAGTTTTCAATTGTCCTCAGCCGAAGACAGCATAGCAGTGTAAATACACCCTATGGAATATTTTATTTACATTTTAAGAAGCAGGTCCCATCCTCAAGGGCGAATGCCACCTCCTTCCCATTGATCAACAACTTACATTTTGCACATAAGGTGAATAAAGTTCACTCAGGTCAGCACCGCTCACACCTGGTGACCATGCTAGAAATAGTTCAGACATATGGTTTATTCCATCGTTCACAGGCATGGTGGGGATTGTCCCATTTATTACAACCTAATCTGACTAAACACTTATGCCGTGTACAGATGATCGGAACTTCCGACAACCAAACCGTGGATTTTTTTCCGACGGATGTTGGCTGAAACTTGTCTTGCATACACACGGTCGCACAAATGTTGTCAGAAATTCTGATCGCCAAGAACGAGCTGACGTACAACGCGTACGATGGCACTATAAAAAGGAAGTTCGATAGCCAGTGCCCCACCCTTTGGGCTCCTTCTGCTAATCTGGTGTTCTCGTGGTAGAAGTTTGGTGAGAGACGAATTGCGCTTTTCAGCCTTGTGCTTTTCAGTTCATTACTGCTCTTCAGTTTGTGCTTGTGGTTCGTATCTGTCTTTCAGTGCATGAAGTCAGTTTGTATCTGTTTTTCAGTGCGTTCTTGTCTGCTCGTTTCAGATTTTCAGCTCGCTCTTCTCAGGCCTTTCTGATTTTCAGTGCGTTCTGAATACCATGTTGCGGTTATGTACTCGTCATGGAGTTCGTGCTATGCAGGGGCTTGGTGTTGGGGTTCTTACTTTGACCCAAGTCCAGTCCATGAACAGGGCGAGGAGGAGTTCATGGATTGCTCCAGCGTGACCAATTGTCTCACATGCCTTTGTTGCGGGAGATCCAGGAGAACAATCCTGATGATTTCAGGAATTATCTCTGGATGACGGACCCCATTTTTCACCGTCCTTTGGCTTTGCTGTCCCCCTATATTACCAAGCAGGACACCTGCAGGCAGCAAGCCATCACTCCGGAACAAAGGCTAGTCGCCACCTTGAGGTACTTGGCGATGGGGAGAAGTCTGCCGGACATCAAGTTCTCGACAGGCATCTCCCCCCAGGCTCTGGGGATCATTATTCCAGAGACCTGTTCTGCCATCTTTCAGGTCCTGCAGAAGGACTATATTAAGATAAGTTTTATCCTTTAACATCACATTCTATGTATGTAATGTTTGCTAATGTATTGTATTTATTTAATCATTCCCTAATTACCATAAATGTAATATGCTGTTAATGTCCTCTTTGTCTTCATGCATGCTGGAAGCTTTTAATGCTCCTTTTTGTCCTTCATGCATATTTGCCTTCACTAACCTCCCTAGCATGCTATCTTGGGCCCATACACACCTAGCCTAGTCACTTAACAATGTATTTTGTCAGCTCCATTGTAGTGCTTTACCCTAAACACCCCCTAAAATGTGTACACATATTATTTTTGTCCCTAAATTCATGCATAGTGCAAGAGGCTTTTTTTGGGGGGCCCAAACTCATTTGGAACCCTCCCATCTCCCCAATCGCTAAGTCAACCGATACCAATCCTCTATTTGTTGACTTTTCCAAACCCATACACACTATACCTACCTCTTTTGTGGTCAGATTTATGGATGAATTCATCAAAGCATGTAGTGCACGTGCCTGCCTGAATACTTTCAAATGGTACTGTTTAAAGCTTTGTTCTCCTATTATCTTGATAGGTAATTGCAGAATGTAAAATTGTGCTTCAATTTGGACAGTGTGTATTCATATTTTTGTATTATGAAACTTCTTACCTGTCCAGTGGGCTGCCAATAGTGTAAGTAAGGAGGGGCTGGCCAAAGTAACACACATTATTTATGCATTCAGCTCTCAATGATGTGCAGAGGGTTACCTATCCAAAACATTTCCCCCCGCCACCAACATAAAATGTTTACAATGGGCCATCAGAGGGTGTGAGGAATCTGATAAGTGGACCTTATACTTTTGTCTTCAAATACTACTTAAAATCAATGTTGTACTGATGTTGGCCAGGAATGTTTGTGTCTAATCTGTTTGCATTGTTTATGTGCAAAAGTACTCTTTTTTTTTTGGCTTGCTCCACAGTTTCCTTCAACCTCACAGGAATGGCAGATAGCGGTGGGACTTTCCCAACTGCAGAGCGACAATCGATGGGAAACACATCCACATCGTCCCACCCTCCAACTCAGGGTCATACTATTAAAATTACAAGGGGATTAATAGTATAGTGATGGTGGCGGTGGTGTCGGCGACATATCAGTTCCTGTATGTGGACGTGGGGAAGAATGGCCGGATGTCGGATGGCGGAGTTATTGCCCAGATGGAGTTTTACAGACGGCTTCAGAATGGTGGCTTGGGCTTACCACCTGCGGAAGATAACGTGGCTGGTCTTCCGTTTGTGTTTGTTGCTGATGAAGCGTTTGGGCTGGGAGACCATCTGATGAGGCCATTCCCGATGAGGACCCTCACCCCAAAGCAGAGGGTTTTTAACTACTGGCTGGCCAGAGCCAGAAGAGTGGTGGAGAATGCTTTTGGCATAATGGCCAGCCGGTTCCGCCTATTTCTAACACCCATACACATGGCAGAATATAAACTCAACCATATAGTGATTGACTGCTGCATTTTGCACAATTTCCTACGTAAAAATTCTACGAACTGTGTGGCCTCAGCTGGGCCTGAGGCCGGATTTCCAGATCAAGCAATCCTGATGGCACTTGAAGCTGGCCGTCCTGGCTTGCCCCCCCAAAGCGCTTGCAAAGTCAGACAAAAATATCTGGAGTACTTTGCAGGCATTGATATGCCAGCAAATGTATAAAACATTTTTTAAAAACATTTTTATTTTAAAATGAACTAATATTTCATTTGATTTATTGCTTGTGTTTCTTTTAGCTGTCTCCTAGGTTCTCCAATGGGCTTTTCTTTTTGGACATTTTCTTCAATAGTGCAAATGTAATTTATTTGATATATGAGGTGGCAATCTCTTATTCAGCTAACTATTATGTTTGGGTCTGCTACACACACACATTGTTTTTGTTGTTAATGTATGTAATGCATTAATGATAAAAATAATTCATGGTACTGAAAAGGATGATTAATTGTTTGGAGTCCCTAAAATGGCCTGATTGGGGCCAATTTTAGTGCACTGTGTGGGTTATTTACTAAAGGCAAATCCACTTTGCACTACAAGTGCACTTGTAGTGCAAAAACTGGTATTGAGCACTGAAAGAAGAAGCCACACATTGAGTATAAAACATTTTACTCTGTGCACATTCACATGTGCGTTAGAAAAGGGTTTTTGAACAAACCAACATCTTTGGTGTATAACATTTTTATGTTTGACATTATAAATATCCTTTTTTTGGTTAAACAGGCATGTTTAAAACCATAATATACACAACTCAGGAACTTACAAAGTTCAACTTTGAAAAAGTGAAGACAATATCAGACATTAGTATGTTAAAACTGTGTTGATCTTGCCTTCATCAGATGGGTAGATGTCTCTTCTGTAAAAGCCAAATTTTGAAGATGCACACAAATTGGGAGTCAAAATGTGGATTTCCCTCCTGATCCCATGCCTAATGTCAACATGTGCTAGCTCCCATCATGGGGGATCAATGGACGTGTTTCGGGGGTGCAACCCCTTCCTCTCACCTACTTGTGAGGAAGGTGTTTCATCCCCAAAAGCGTACCTTGATATCCCATGATGGCAGATAGCACATGTTGACACACTGTGTGCATCTTCAAAATTTGGCTTTTAAAATACTTTAAAAAACTTGATTTAAAATAAAAATTTCCTCGACAAAACGGTACAATTTTTGTGTGTTTTAGATTCTGCCTAAAACATCAATGACGTTCTTCATTTTTTGTTGAACATCATTGATGTTTTCCTTTATCTTTTCTAAATCACGATTGCACACCATGATCTCCCCGATGAGGACGTGCGCACTTGCACGAGTGAAATGAGTTTCTTCTTCCACAACATCCACATCATCTAAAAAGAATAAAACACACCATGTATTATAAATATGCAGGCATACATCTATTACCTGAAGCTGTGGTCTCAGACACTCACCTGTTGTGGTCACTATTTTAATCATGTAATGAACCTCTCCTCCCTCCACATCTTCAGGTTGTGGTGTGGTGACTTCCCCTTCTTTAGGAGATTGGGGGTCCCTGGTGTCTTCAGATGTCCCGAGTTTTTTCTCCCCTATGTGAATACAAAAAAGGTACACTTAGTACACAGATATTTGAGGCAAGAAATATGAATATGAAACAATGCTTGGAAGTGCCATACAATTGTCTGTTTTGGCAGAGTTCCAAGCTGAAGACATGCTTTTTTCCCTTTGTTAAAGCTGGAATACTTACCTTTTTTGGTAAAGTATCACACATCTAGACACCCCTAGTATCCACTGGAGCACCTGCGTGGGACAACCTAAAAAGGGTGTTCTGGTGTCCCACACTAGTGCTCCTGCATCCAGATGTGTAAACAGCTGCTGAATGTCCTCTCATTACACTGAATCAAGTTTGCATTTCATTCTAGTTACAAACCCATCTAGACAACAAACTTATTTTAATACAAATAGGCCTGAATAAATGTAGTTAATCTGCATCTGCCCAAAACATTGTTTTAGTGAGCAAACAAGGCTACTGCGGCCCTCAGAACCACCCCCAATCTTCAAGAGGCCTATGCCTGCATGGCAGCCAGCAAAATGCAGAAAAAGGAGGTGGGCCACTGCCTCATTTGTGAGGAAGTCATCTATCAGGCCCTAAATAAGGGGGTGATGGGTGAACTCACAAAAAAAAGTCACGTATGTGAGTTGGACCATACTCCTCCTCCACCTCCTGCCACAACTCCAACACCACAGCCACAGTCTGGCAGGAAGCGTGCAAGGAAGTCTTGAGAGTGATGGCCTGGGTTCGGTCTGGTCTGGCAAAAGACGCAGGCTGCTGTAAAACCACAGCCTGGGGACATATATGTCATCTGCTGCTGCTACTGATTTCTAGGAGTCCTGGACCGGATTGTGCTCCCTATTAAATGGACTCCTCAGGCTACCAATTTTGCCTGTCAAATAATTGATGTCTGCCCTGGGGTACAAAGGCTTTGCCAACTTCAACAGTTTATCCAGCATTGGCTTTCTCTTTATTTTGTTATGACCCCTAATAAATGTCTATTTTATTTCCACAAATACTTGGCTATGTGTTTTAGTTCAAAAAGGACAGTTTGTGAGTAGGCAGGTACATTTCAAAAATACAATGTCAAATTAATAAGGGACACCAACCAATCTCCTTGAGGTTAAAAAATATAAGATAATAATGGTGTTGTGGTAACTTGACACACAAAACGACAAAAAAAATTTTGGAGATCACTAGAAAAAAAAACATTAAAAAAAAAAAAAAAGGAGATCACTATAAAAAAAAAATAGAAACATTATTCTGGAGCTCTGGCGAAAAAAAAAATAAAGATTATTCAGGAGATCACAAGAAATAATAAAGAAACCAGTTTGTCAGAACTCTGTGTGAATATCAGCAGGAAAACAACTTCATTATTCTAGCATTATAAAGAAAAGAATGCGCTGCATTAAAAAGATTAAAAAATTTGCAGTGTGACGAATGTGCTATCTCCATTATGAACGCTAGTTTTACCAGACTGAGCACTTCCATCTTGTACTTGATTCAGAGCATGCGTGGAATTTTGTGCGTCAGAATTGTCTACACGCGCTCGGAAGTTACAACGGATTTTGTTGTTGGAAAATTTGAGATCCAGCTCTCAAACATCTGTTGTCGGAAATTCCGACATGAAATGTCCGATGGAGCCTACACACGGTGGGAACTTCCGACAACAAGCTCACATCGAACATTTGTGGTCGGAAATTCCGATCGTGTGTACGCAGCATTAGAGTCCAAGATAGTTTACATTCCATCGGTTTCCAGAGGACTATATTTCCCAGGGGACAAAAAGGCACAGCCGCATTTCAGGCAACAAGCAACCAGGCCCTAATGCAAAGGACCACACTTCAGGACATATGTTCCTTTGCAAAGACATCCTTAGTCTGTCCACATGACAGCCGGGATTTTTTTGTTCACTTAGGAACAACAACCTACTGAAGGTCACAGGTTGCCCTTCAGGGTGGATCACCCCAACTTCAAACTTTGGCCAACATGGCTCAGGTGGGCACTCCATGTATCTGCTGGCAGCATTCAATCCAGCATAGTCCGGGCAGTACAGGTCTCTGGAATTTTCTCCACCAGCAACATTTTAGAAGTGTGTGTGTGTGTGAAGTGGTTGTCAGCATAGCATCCTTGACGTCACACAACACATATTTGTGATCCAAGTGGTAATGGTACCAATCCGATGATGTTTCACCAGTAGTACCCGGGGTTGGGTAGAGTTACAGACTCTTCCCTTTACATTCGCTGTGGTGTTAAATCACTTTAGGTCCTTTTTGTCTGGTCAGCAGATGACTACACCATCTAGGTTAATCTTCCTGCCATAACCCCAGGTATTTAACACTGACAGGTATTTCCTGGACATCCTAGGTGACAACTTGACAAAGAAATCTGTTTTGAGGGGGATCTGAAGGAACCCGCACACGGCTTCATCCACCCATTATATCTCCTCCTCTGAAATTACCTCTTCCAGATGAGGGGGAATGTAGGGGTATAAGTATCCGTAGTCTTCTGCCACTCTCTTTATAATTATCTGCTGTATTTTTGACAGCTGAGGCAGGGTCTTAGGGTCTCCGTATCCGGGTAGAACCCGTGCATCTGGGGCATGCTGAACTGAGCACCCAGCAACCATATCCGGGTTCAGATCTGCTTTGAGGTTAGGCATGGGCGTAATAGAACGGGCTTTGGGGACCCATTAAGCCCCATGGTCCTCCTCTAAGGACCTGGTGATGCTGATCAGCAGAGCTGCACTGGCTGACAGCGTAATTTGCACGCTTGCGGTAGTAGTAGCTAGTGCTTCATCCTCCTGTGCATTATTTGTTAACTCTTCATCACTCTAACCCCACTTTCCAGAGTAAGACAAAGTGTCCAAAAAGAGTTCCGACAGACCATCAGACGGAATATCTGAATCTGAAATGGTTGAGCACCCTTCGGCCGGGATGAAGTTGCGCTTAGCACGCGCCTTAGCTGGCACCACTATGGCATCCCCCTTGACGGCCACAGGTATCACCTCCCCCACAGGCACACAACTTTCCCTTCTCACTGGCTTACCCGGCTCCGGTACTTTCTTCCCAGGTGGCTTGGACATCAGGGAGAGCAGTTGGGCTGACCAGGAGCGATCGGTGCACTGGGTCCTGGGGTAGTTTTTGAGGTAGAGGTAGCAGCTTCCTGCATGACTCTGAATATCACTCCCAGCCGGGATGGCGACATTCTTATCCCAATCCACTTGTAGGATCCGCGGTGGTAGAGTTGGAGGAACAACCTCAAACAAATGCTCTCCATAGTGTCCACAGATGATCCAAGGCCTCAACTGCGTGGTCAGGCCAGAACACTCTTCACAAATCAGTCCCAGAGATTCATAGCCTCCAGCCGTATACAAGGCAAGCTTGCCCTTCGGTGTATACGGCATGTCGGTGTCAGTCAGGACTAGGGATGAGCTTCGTGTTTCGAGTCGAACCCATGTTCGACTCGAACATCGTCTGTTCGCCCGTTCACTGAATTGCGAACGATATGGGCCGTTTGCGCCAAATTCGTGTGGCGCGTCACAGCCCATAATTCACTGCGGCATCGCAGTGCATTGCTGGCTGATGATTGGCCAAGCATGCACTATGACCCGCATGCTAGGCCAATCACAGCGCCGTCTGTAGAGAGAGCTGTAATTGGCCAAAGCCAGGGTGGCTTTGGCCAATTATGGCTCAGGGGTTTAGTACACGCCCCACACTATATAAGGACGCCTGCACGGCGGCCCTGTGTAGTGTGTTCCGGCGTTGAGAGACAGAGACAGAGAGACAGTGTCATTTGATTTAAGTTAGATAGATTAGGCAGGACAGTCAGTCAGTTAGCTGCACTTACAGTGTATTGTGTATATATATGCATCCCAGGTGTTGTATATATATACACTGTATTCAGTTTAGCTAGACCCGTTCCTGTTATTATCTTCCTACTGACAGGCAGGCTTGTGTTATTACAGTATTTACAGCTACCTGAAGAAAATTGCTGGTGTTCTTCTGATCCTATTAGTACCACAGTCAAGCAGCTAGACTATTTACAGTTAGTGTAGTGCATCCTCCTCACAGTATTCAGCTAAAGCTACAAGTTAGTGTAGTGCAACCTCTGCACAGTGTTCAGCTAAAGCTACAAGTTAGTGTAGTGCACAGTGTTCAGCTAAAGCTACAAGTTAGTGTAGTGCGTCCTCCTCACAGTGTTCAGCTAAAGCTACAAGTTAGTGTAGTGCGACCTCTGCACAGTGTTCAGCTAAAGCTACAAGTTAGTGTAGTGCGTCCTACTCACAGTGTTCAGCTAAAGCTACAAGTTAGTGTAGTGCGACCCTTGCACAGTGTTCAGCTAAAGCTACAAATTAGTGTAGTGCGTCCTCTGAACAGTGTTCAGCTAAAGCTACAAGTTAGTGTAGTGCGACCTCTGCACAGTGTTGAGCTAAAGCTACATGTAGAAGGTTGGTGGTGTTTTCCTGATCCTATCACTACCGCAGGCAGCTACATTATTTACACGTTAGTTAAGTGCGACCTCTGCACAGTGTTGAGCTAAAGCTACCTGTAGAAGGTTGGTGGTGTTTTCCTGATCCTATCACTACCGCAGGCAGCTACATTATTTACACGTTAATGTAGTGCGACTTCTGCACAGTGTTCAGCTAAAGCTACCTGTAGAAGGTTGGTGGTGTTTTCCTGATCCTACCACTACCACAGGCAGCTACATTATTTACACGTTAATGTAGTGCGACCTCTGCACAGTGTTCAGCTAAAGCTACCTGTAGAAGGTTGGTGGTGTTTTCCTGATCCTATCAGGAAAGGATCAGCTGGGAAGGATGCAGGACAAGGTGCAGTAGTGTTGGAGGTTGTTCCACCGCCACGCCTCCAAAATGCCACTACTAATGATTCTGACACACCTCTCTCCTCCACCCCCTCCTCTTCTTCTTAATCCATGGCCTCTTCCTGTGCTTTGTCCTCGGAACCAGCGGTGCTCTGTAGGCATTCAAGGGGCTACTCAAGTATGCAGGCCAAAAGATGCCATGCGGTGCTTGAGCTGGTGTGCTTGGGGGACAGGAGCCACACTGGGACAGAGGTTCTGTCAGTTCTGCAGGGGCAGGTTCAGAGGTGGTTGACGCCATGCCAACTTAAGTCAGGAATGGTGGTTTGCGACAATGGCACCAACCTCCTCTCCGCCCTCCGACAGGGACAAATGACCCATGTGCCCTGTTTGGCTCACGTTCTTAACTTGGTGGTTCAGCGGTTCTTGGGGAGGTACCCGGGCTTACAGGATGTCCTGAGGCAGGCCAGGAAAGTCTGTGTGCATTTCCGCCGGTCACATAATGCCAGTACTCGGCTGGCAGACCTCCAAAAAGGAATTTAACCTGCCCAAGAACCGCCTAATCTGTGACATGCCCACCAGGTGGAACTCAACGTTGGCCATGCTGCAGCGGCAGCACACGCAGCAGAGGGCCATCAATGAGTACCTGTGCGACTATGGCACCAGGACTGGGTCAGGGGAGCTTGGCTTTTTTTCCCCACGCCAGTGGGCCATGATCAGGGATGCATGCACTATCCTGTCACCATTTGAGGAGGCCACGGGGATGGTGAGCAGTGACAGTGCATGCATCAGTGACACTGTCCCCCTTGTCCACCTGTTGGAGCACACGCTGCATGGAATATTTGACAGGGCACTTGAGGCAGAACAGAGGCAGGAAGAGGAGGACTTCCTTAGCTCTCAAGGCCCCCTTTATCCAGACAGTGTTCCTGTGTGCCTGCCGATCACACAGGAAGAGGAGGAGGAGGAGGATTGTGTCAGTATGGAGGTGGAGCCTGGCACTCAGCATCAGCAGCAGTCTTTAAGGGATCATTTACAGTCCCAAGAAACACATGGACTTGTACGTGGCTGGGAGGAGGTGGCTGCGGATCATGTCGTCCTTAGTGACCCAAAGGACTCCGGACCGAATGCCTCAGCAAACCTGTGCATGGCCTCCCTGATCCTGCAAAGCCTGTGGAAGGATCCTCGTATTCGTGGTATCAAGGAAAAGGAACAATACTGGCTGGCAATCCTCCTTGATCCACGTTACAAGGGTAAGGTTGTGGACCTTATCTTGCTGTCACAGAGTGAGCAGAGGATGAAATATCTTCGGGAGGCCTTGCAGAAAGGTCTGTGCAACGCGTTCCCAGAGACTGGGAGGTTACAAACTCCTGTTTGTGGACAACGTGTTGCTGAGGCTTCGGTCAGTCAAAGAAGGAGCGGTGGAGAAGGTGGCCGTCTGACCGATGCGTTCAGACAATTTTTTAGTCCGCAGCCCCAAGGTATGATCGGTTCCAGCAACCATCACCAGCGTCTGTTTTACATGGTGCAGGAATACCTAGGGGCAAGATCTGACTTGGACACCTTTCCCACCAAAAATCCTCTAGATTACTGGGTCTTGAGGATGGATCACTGGCCAGAGCTTGCACAGTATGCAATTGAGCTACTGGCCTGTCCTGCATCCAGCGTTCTTTCGGAACGCAGATTCAGTGCTGCTGGAGGCTTTGTAACCGATCACAGGGTGCGTCTGTCCACCGACTCGGTCGATCGACTGACCTTCATAAAAATGAATCAGTCTTGGATCACCACCAGCTACCAAGCACCTGATGTAATCGAATAAATTTTTTTGAAAAGTCAGATCCCTTTAAAGACTGCCTATGCGGATGCTGAGTGACTATCCTGTTATACTGAGTAATTATTCTCTTCCTCCTCAATGATCATGATGATAGCTTGTAAGAACATTTTTGGTTCTGGGCGCCGCCAGTCCCGCCACCAGTGCCTAAGGCCCAATTTTTCAGCCCCTGTTTAACAGGGGCGTGTAATTACAATTTTTAGTGTCTAGTTCCTGCGCTCCAACTAGAGTATCTGTGAGGGGTTCCAGTGTTGTGGCACCAGCACCAGTGCCTAAGGCCCAATTTTACTGCCCCTGTTCAACAGGGACATGTAATTAGAACTCTTGATCTAATATTTCACAGCAGGGCCCATTTCTGCGCCCAAGAAGAGTATCTGTGAGGACTTACAGTGTTGTGGCACCAGCACCACCACCAAAGGCCCAATTTTTCTGCCCCTGTTCAATAGGGGCATGTAATTACAATTCTTGATCTAATATGTCACAGCAGGGCCCTGTGAGGGCTTACAGTGTTGTGGCCACAACAACACCTAAGGCCCAAATTTCTGCTGAGTATATAGGGCAGGCCCCTACTTTCAAACATCCAACTTACAAACGACTCCTACTTTCAAACGGAAGGAAACAACAGGAAGTGAAATGAAATCTACCCCTAGGGAAATTCTCTCCTGTAAGAGTTAATATGGGAAAAACTTTTCTCCTTTCCACTGATGCTTTATCACCAATCCTTGTTTCACAAAAACCCCAAATTTTCAAAAAACATTTGTCATTGGGACAAAAAGTGAGGTGAAATCTTCTGAAGAGGAGCACAGAGAGCAAAACAAATGTCATAGGGGTGATAACCCTTCCCTATGTTTTCCAAAAAGCTTAAAATAGATTTTTTGGCTGGAGCTAAACACGTTAAAAATGTACCAGTTCAAAATTACAAACAGATTCTACTTAACAACAAACCTACAGTCCCTGTCTTGTTTGCACCGCCTGTATACTGCTGTTCAGAGTATATAGGGCTTGGGGGCCCCACACCTTTCCTTTTTTAATTTGAGTGCGGGGTTCCCCTTAATATCCATACAAGACCCAAAGGGCCTGGTAATGGACTTGGAGGTACCCATGCCGTTTGTCTCACTGATTTTCATCCATATTGCCAGGACCCGACATTACATTAAAGCCGCAAGCAGTTTTAAATGACTTTTTTAAATATGACATTTTGTGCAGGGACTGTTCTAAGCACGGGAAACATGCGCCACTTTACAGGCATACTATAGACACCCCCCAGGTACGATATTTAAAAGGAATATTTCACTTTTTTTTTTTTTACTTTAAGCATCATTAACCACTTGACGACCGCCTCACGCCGATGTACGTCGGCAAGGCGGCACGGGCAGGCAAAATCACGTACATGGTACGTGATTTGCCTTCCGCGGGTGGGGGGTCCGATCGGACCCCCCCCCGCCGCCCGAGGCGGTCCCGTTTTGTCCCCCGGCGATCGGAGACGAGGGGGAGGCCATCCGTTCGTGGCCCCCCCCCCTCGCGATCGCCGCCGGCCAATGGGAACACTCCTTTGCTGCTGTATGCTAAACAGCAGCAAAGGAAATGATGTCATCTCCCCTCGGGTCGGTAGTTTCCGTTCCGGCCCGAGGAGAGAAGACAGGTATGTGAGTGTACCAACACACACACACACACACACACACAGTAGAACATGCCAGGCACACATTACACCCCGATCCCCCCCCCGATCGCCCCCCGATCCCCCCCGATCACCCCCCCCCTGTCACAAACTGACACCAGCAGTTTTTTTTTTGTTTGTTTTTTTTTCTGATTACTGCTAGGTGTCAGTTTGTGACAGTTACTGTGTTAGCACAGTTACTGTTACCCCCCTGTAGGTCTAGGGTACCCCCCTAACCCCCCCTAATAAAGTTTTAACCCCTTGATCACCCCCCGTCACCAGTGTCACTAAGCGATCATTTTTCTGATCGCTGTATTAGTGTCGCTGGTGACGCTAGTTAGTGAGGTAAATATTTAGGTTCGCCGTCAGCGTTTTATAGCGTCAGGGACCCCCATATACTACCTAATAAATGTTTTAACCCCTTGATTGCCCCCTAGTTAACCCTTTCACCACTGATCACCGTATAACCGTTACGGTTGACGCTGGTTAGTTTGTTTATTTTTTATAGTGTCAGGGCACCCGCCGTTTATTACCGAATAAAGGTTTAGCCCCCTAATCGCCCGGCGGTGATATGCGTCGCCCCAGGCAGCGTCAGATTAGCGCCAGTACCGCTAACACCCACGCACGCAGCATACGCCTCCCTTAGTGGTATAGTATCTGATCGGATCAATATCTGATCCGATCAGATCTATACTAGCGTCCCCAGCAGTTTAGGGTTCCCAAAAACGCAGTGTTAGCGGGATCAGCCCAGATACCTGCTAGCACCTGCGTTTTGCGCCTCCGCCCGGCCCAGCCCACCCAAGTGCAGTATCGATCGATCACTGTCACTTACAAAACACTAAACGCATAACTGCAGCGTTCGCAGAGTCAGGCCTGATCCCTGCGATCGCTAACAGTTTTTTTGGTAGCATTTTGGTGAACTGGCAAGCCCCAGCCCCAGGCAGCGTCAGGTTAGCGCCAGTACCGCTAACACCCACGCACGCACCGTACACCTCCCTTAGTGGTATAGTATCTGAATGGATCAATATCTGATCCGATCAGATCTATACTAGCGTCCCCAGCAGTTTAGGGTTCCCAAAAAACGCAGTGTTAGCGGGATCAGCCCAGATACCTGCTAGCACCTGCGTTTTGCCCCTCCGCCCGGCCCGGCCCAGCCCACCCAAGTGCAGTATCGATCGATCACTGACACTTACAAAACTCTAAACGCATAACTGCAGCGTTCGCAGAGTCAGGCCTGATCCCTGCGATCGCTAACAGTTTTTTTGGTAGCGTTTTGGGGAACTGGCAAGCGCCAGCGGCGTAGTACACCCCGGTCGTAGCCAAACCAGCACTGCAGTAACACTTGGTGACGTGGCGAGTCCCATAAGTGCAGTTCAAGCTGGTGAGGTGGCAAGCACAAGTAGTGTCCCGCTGACACCAAAAAGACAAACACAGGCCCGTCGTGCCCATAATGCCCTTCCTGCTGCATTCGCCAATCCTAATTGGGAACCCACCGCTTCTGCAGCGCCCGTACTTCCCCCATTCACATCCCCAACCAAATGCAGTCGGCTGCATGAGAGGCATTTTTATGTCCTCCCGAGTACCCCTACCCAGCGAACCCCCCAAAAAAGATGTTGTGTCTGCAGCTAGCGTGGATATAGGCGTGACACCCGCTATTATTGTCCCTCCTGTCCTGACAATCATGGTCTTTGCATTGGTGAATGTTTTGAACGCTACCAATCACTAGTTGAGTATTAGCGTAGGGTACAGCATTGCACAGACTAGGACACACTTTCACAGGGTCTCCCAAGATGCCATCGCATTTTGAGAGACCCGAACCTGGAACCGGTTACCGTTATAAAAAAGTTAGTTACAAAAAAAGTGTAAAAAAAAAAAAAATATATAAAATAAAAAAAAATAGTTGTCGTTTTATTGTTCTCTCTCTCTCTATTCTCTCTCTCTATTGTTCTGCTCTTTTTTTACTGTATTCTATTCTGCAATGTTTTATTGTTATTGTTATTATGTTTTATCATGTTTGTTTTTCAGGTATGTAATTATTTATACTTTACTGTTTACTGTGCTTTATTGTTAACCATTTTTTTGTCTTCAGGTACGCCATTCACGACTTTGAGTGGTTATACCAGAATGATGCCTGCAGGTTTAGGTATCATCTTGGTATCATTCTTTTCAGCCAGCGGTCGGCTTTCATGTAAAAGCAATCCTAGCGGCTAATTAGCCTCTAGACTGCTTTTACAAGCCGTGGGAGGGAATGCCCCCCCCCCCCCCACCGTCTTTCGTGTTTTTCTCTGGCTCTCCTGTCTCAACAGGGAACCTGAGAATGCAGCCGGTGATTCAGCCAGCTGACCATAGAGCTGATCAGAGACCAGAGTGGCTCCAAACATCTCTATGGCCTAAGAAACCGGAAGCTACGAGCATTTCATGACTTAGATTTCGCCGGATGTAAATAGCGCCATTGGGAAATTGGGGAAGCATTTTATCACACCGATCTTGGTGTGGTCAGATGCTTTGAGGGCAGAGGAGAGATCTAGGGTCTAATAGACCCCAATTTTTTCAAAAAAAGAGTACCTGTCACTACCTATTGCTATCATAGGGGATATTTACATTCCCTGAGATAACAATAAAAATGATTAAAAAAAAAAATATGAAAGGAACAGTTTAAAAGTAAGATTAAAAAAGCAAAAAAATAATAAAGAAAAAAAAAAAAAAAAGCACCCCTGTCGCCCCCTGCTCTCGCGCTAAGGCGAACGCAAGCGGCGGTCTGTCGTCAAACGTAAACAGCAATTGCACCATGCATGTGAGGTATCACCGCGAAGGCCAGATCGAGTGCAGTAATTTTTCCAGTAGACCTCCTCTATAAATCTAAAGTGGTAACCTGTAAAGGCTTTTAAAGGCTTTTAAACATGTATTTATTTTGTTGCCACTGCACGTTTGTGCGCAATTTTAAAGCATGTCATGTTTGGTATCCATGTACTCCGCCTAAGATCATCTTTTTTATTTCATCAAACATTTGGGCAATATAGTGTGTTTTAGTGCATTAAAATTTAAAAAAGTGTGTTTTTTCCCCAAAAAATGCGTTTGAAAAATCGCTGCGCAATTACTGTGTGAAAAAAAAAATGAAACACCCACCATTTTAATCTGTAGGGCATTTGCTTTAAAAAAATATATAATGTTTGGGGGTTCAAAGTAATTTTTTTGCAAAAAAAAAAAACTTTTTCATGTAAACAATAAGTGTCAGAAAGGGCTTTGTCTTCAAGTGGTTAGAAGAGTGGGTGATGTGTGACATAAGCTTCTAAATGTTGTGCATAAAATGCCAGGACAGTTCAAAACCTCCCCCAAATGACCCCATTTTGGAAAGTAGACACCCCAAGCTATTTGCTGAGAGTCATGTCGAGTCCATGGAATATTTTATATTGCGACACAAGTTGCGGGAAAGAGACAAATTTTTTTTTTTTTTTTTGCACAAAGTTGTCACTAAATGATATATTGCTCAAACATGCCATGGAAATATGTGAAATGACACCCCAAAATACATTCTGCTGCTTCTCCTGAGTACGGGGATACCACATGTGTGAGACTTTTTGGGAGCCTAGCCGCGTACGGGACCCCGAAAACCAAGCACCGCCTTCAGGCTTTCTAAGGGCGTGAATGTATTTTGGGGTGCAATTCCACATATGCCCATGGCCTGTGTGAGCAATATATCATTTAGTGACAACTTTATGAAAAAAAAAAAGTGTCACTTTCCCGCAATTTGTGTCAAAATATAAAATATTCCATGGACTCAATATGCCTCTCAGCAAATAGCTTGGGGTGTCTACTTTCCAAAATGGGGTCATTTTGGGGGGTTTTGTGCCACCTGGGCATTCCATGGCCTCCGAAACTGTGATAGGCAGTGAAGAGTGAAATCAAAAATTTACACTCTTAGAAATCCTGAAGGCAGTGATTGGTTTTCGGGGCCCCGTACGCGGCTAGGCTCCCAAAAAGTCCCACACATGTGGTATCCCCATACTCAGGAGAAGCAGTTGAATGTATTTTGGGGTGCAATTCCACATAGGCCCATGGCCTGTGTGAGCAATATATCATTTAGTGACAACTTTTTGTAAATATATATATTTTTTTTTTGTCATTTTTCAATCACTTGGGACAAAAAAAATAAATATTCAATGGGTTCAACATGCCTCTCAGCAATTTCCTTGGGGTGTCTACTTTCCAAAATGGGGTCATTTTGGGGGGGTTTGTACTGCCCTGCCATTTTAGCACCTCAAGAAATGACATAGGCAGTCATAAACTAAAAGCTGTGTAAATTACAGAAAATGTACCCTAGTTTGTAGACGCTATAACTTTTGCGCAAACCAATAAATATACGCTTATTGACATTTTTTTTACCAAAGACATGTGGCCGAATACATTTTGGCCTAAATGTATGACTAAAATTTAGTTTATTGGATTTTTTTTATAACAAAAAGTAGAAAATATCATTTTTTTTCAAAATTTTCGGTCTTTTTCCGTTTATAGCGCAAAAAATAAAAACCGCAGAGGTGATCAAATACCATCAAAAGAAAGCTCTATTTGTGGGAAGAAAAGGACGCAAATTTCGTTTGGGTACAGCATTGCATGACCGCGCAATTAGCAGTTAAAGCGACGCAGTGCCAAATCGGAAAAAGACCTCTGGTCCTTAGGCAGCATAATGATCCGGGGCTCAAGTGGTTAAAATCACTGCTCCCGATAAAACGGCCGTTTTTAAAAGTTTTTTTTGCATTGAAACATGTCCCCTGGGGCAGGACCCGGGTCCCCAAACCCTTTTTAGGACAATACCATGCAAATTAGCCTTTAAAATGAGCACTTTTGATTTCGAACGTTCGAGTCCCATAGACGTCAATGGGGTTCATGCGAATTTTCGGTCCGTTCGCAGGTTCTGGTGCGAACCGAAACGGGGGGTGTTTGGCTCATCCGTAGTCAGGACAGGTTTAGTGTCACTCGGACCGAAACAAACACCCGGAGCATACTTTCTCCAATTCCCTCTCTCACTCATGAAGTGCGCCATCTTTCTATTCAACCCACAATCAGACACACATGGCAGCACTTCCTTATCCTCCTCTGCAGAGCGCAAACTTCTCCCCCTGCCAACGAATTGGTGCAAATGTTCTCTGAGAACTGTGGCGCCTGCCTTCTTCATGCTGCGGTGCACCAAAACTGTACTGGAGTCCATTTTGGAGTCTGTATTAACCCTCACAGCACTGGCGGGAAGGGTCAAAAGACCTTGCTGATCCTCTCCCCTGAGCAGTGAGATTTGATGGTTCTTCCCCACATTGGTAGTACACACGACAACACAGTCCAATAGAAGTGTAAAGATTACTTGCCACCTTCCCATGGAGCCAGACGAAATCCCAATGAAGCTGAGGCCGGTTGCTAAGGGCGATGGCTGCAGAGCTAACGTCTTAGCCCCACGTTGGGCACCAAATGTAGCAAGGTCCCAGGCCTCCTTTGATCTAATGTGAACCTCCAGGGCCAGGAACAGCTGACATCCTTCTGTATGTAGTGGGTTGTGAGGCATGTTGGGTGGAGAGTTGTTAAAGTTATTGGGCTCCAGCTACTTCTTGGATGCAAAAGAGGGTTTATTTCTCTTAACAAACCTTTTTTTGGGGGAGAGAGGGTTAGGGCCAGAACACCCTTAAGCAAGATTAATTGTCAGACAGCGAGACTTTAATAGGAGGACAGCCATGCAGGGAAAGGCATCCAGCAACAAGCCACATCTGCATGTGTAGGAATGCTGTCTCCTATGGCAACAGTCTAACAGTTACAAACACAAGGCTTAACATTTTTTTCACTTTCACTACAATCACTCCTTGTAGTTCTTCAGTACAGTCTCTCACTAGACCGACTGATTCACTCCCACTGAATCCCTTGAGCTCTTCCAGTCTTCACGGTGGTATCTTCCTTAAGCGTCACCCTCGCTTCTCTGCTGGGTCCTTAGCCTGGCACTCTAGATACCTCTCAAGGTTCCCCTCCTCTGGCCTTCATCGGTCCCTGACTTGACACACAAGGCTGCTCTGCAAGCGTCACCTCTGCTGGCTGGGTCCCTGGCTTGATACCCACTGAAGTTTCCCGATTCTTCACCATCCCCAGTTGGTGAGAATGCTGCTCCGGTACTTGCTTCAGTTACTCACTGTGGTCCCCAGTAATTAGGCGGATAGTCCTTTACTGGCAACAGCTTCCCCTCTACCTCTGACCATGACAAGTCCTCTGGCCCACAGAACCATCACTTCTGGTTTGACTGCAAGCCACAGTCCCAACCCTGCGCTGCTCTCTCTTGCTCCTGGATAGGCCTTCAGACAGCCTAGCAGCCAGATGTGCCCGGGATAGGCCCCATCTCCGGCTTAGAAGCCCGGGCAATATGACACACGTCCGCCCAGACAGACGTCCAGGTGGCACAGAACATAGATCACCTGACTCCACCCAAACATATAGGCTCTCACAGCAGGCCAAGGGATTCTAGAAAACCGCTGACCATTGGCTGGGATATCCCATATACCCATAATCTGACCTTGCATTGCCCTTCTCGTATCTACAGTGAGGGAAAAAAGTATTCGGTCCCCTGCTGATTTTGTACGTTTGCCCACTGACAAAGAAATGATCAGTCTATCATTTTAATGGTCGGTTTATTTTAAGAGTGAGAGACAACAAAATAACAAAAATATCCAGAAAAGCGCATTTCGAAAAAGTTATAAATTGATTTGCATTTTAATGAGCGAAATAAGTATTTGATCCCCAATCAATCAGCAAGATTTCTTGCTTCCCGGTGTCTTCTATACAACCTGTGTATTCGTTACCTTGTGTATTAGAGAGAAAATGTTATTCCAAAAGCTTCATATTCGTGGGCAGGTCCACCATATGTGGAGCATTCTGCCCATGTGGTGGCAGTCTCTAAACACAGCGGGAAGCATCTGGGTAGATCTTGGCGAGGAGATAGTGAACCCTATACCAGCGTGTAAATATTTTGAGGCTGGCCTCAATCAAGGAAATATTCAGTAAACCTTTGAAGGAGCGTTGGAAGCAGGCATTCCATTTTTCTGGATACCATTCTATATTGAGGTCATTTTCCTATGTTTGGGCATTGGAAGGTTTGGACAGAGATGAAGCCGATGAGGAGTAAATGATGGATACCCCCCCCCCACACTCTGATCCGTGATGTTCAAGCACCATGATTCCTAAGCCATGACCCTAGGAGGTTTGGGCTTATTAGGCCAGATGGATTGAAGAAAATGGAGTATTTATGTATATCTGAATTTTTCTGAAGTGGGCATCTCCAGTTTGCTCATGCAGAATGCAAGTGAAATGGGGCCTGTAGAAGTGAAGAAGTTCCCTATTCGAATTAAACCTTTGTTAAGCCACCAACAAAAAGCCAAGATGTTCATTCCTGGGGGAAAATTGAGATTGTGGAACAAATGCGTTAGAGGGAGTAGGGCTGAGATTAATGAGGGATGTTTGTGCATCTGGTCACACAGGGCCAGTGAGTGGGACAGGGTAGGAGCTAGGATAGGAGGTCTGAGTTTAGAAAATCGATTGTGTGGTGGGGAACAGGTTGCCTCTCCATTAAAACACAGTCGTGTTTCGAGTCCCGTGAGTATGCGATAGAGATCTGGGCGAGTTGAGCTGCTTGGTAGTACCACCAAATGATGTCCTCCTTGCGTTTTAAGTCTGAACAGGATATTTTTAGAGCACCTCCTGCCCCTAGTTCCCCAGATAAATTCAAATTCAAAATTTTGGATTGGAAGTTAAGCAGTTTCCTGATTGGAATTGGTAGTGATCTGAAAAGGTATATTAGGCGTGGGAGGAGTGTCATTTCGATAGCGTTAATGCAGCCTAGCCATGAGAGGTTATGTTTAGACCATGTAGAGAGGTCTGACAACAGTTTGTGGTATATGGCCGGGTAGTTAGAGGAATATAATGAGTCTATATTGGAGGTTAAATTGACGCCTATATACGGGATACAGGAGGAACACCAGGTAAGTGGGAAGTGGTCTTCTAAACTTTCAAGTAAATTAGAGGGTATTGTGATGTTTAATGCTAAGGATTTTGATACATTAACCTGAAGACCAGAGGTATTTAGAAAATTTTTAAGTAAAGAGAAAATGTTGGGAGTCGAGATAAGGGGGAGATAACAAATAATAAGAGATCGTCTGCGAACAAAGCACGTTTGTGCTCTCGGGGTCCACAGAGTACTGCTTTGATGTCAGGGCTGGTTCTGATCGCGATGGCCAAGGTCTCGATAGCTACAGCAAATAAGAGGGGAGAGAGCGGGCAACCTTGCCTGGTGCCTTTTTCGATGTTAAGGGGATCTGAGTAGCAGCCCTGGAGTCTTACCTGTGTGCTTGGATTAGAGTACAGGGAGTGGAGGATTCCCAGAAACTTGGGGCCAAAGCTCCATCTTTCCAGCATATTAAACAGGTAAGGCCATGTGACTGTGTCAAAGGCCTTTTGGAGGTCAATTGACAGCAAAAAGCCTTCCTGAGGAGGACCGCCGATAAAATTTTGCAAATAAGTCATTTGTGTCCATACATTTGGGCCAAAATTTATACTGCTACATCTCTTTGGTAAAAATAACCCAAATTGGTGGATATTATTTAGTCTCTGTGAAAGTTTTAGAGTCTACAAGCTATGGTGCAAATCATTGAAAATTGATCAAACCTGATGCACTGACGGCCTATCTAATTTCTTGAGGCTCTGAAATGTCAGGAAAGTACAAAGACCCCCCAAATGACCCCTTTTTGAAAAGTAGACAGTCAAAAGGTATTTAGTAAGAGGCATCGTGAGTTTTTTGAAGTTGTAATTTTTTCCCACAATTCTTGCGAAAATTAGGATTTTTTTTTCACAAAATTGTCATAACAAGTTATTTCTCAGACACAGCATATGCATTCTTCCAATTACACCCCAAAATACATTCTGCTACTCCTCCCGAGTATGGCGATACCACATGTGTGAGACTTTTACCCAGCCTGGCCACATACAGAGGCCCAACATGCAGGGAGCACCGTCAGGCATTCTAGGAGCATAAATTACATTTCCTAATGACCTATTACACTTTTGAAGGCCCTGGAGCACCAGGACAATGGATTTACCCACAAAATGACCCCATTTTGGAAAACAAACACCCCAACGTATATTCTATGAAGCATTATGAGTCTTTTGAATGGTTAATTTTTTTACACAAGTCTTCAGAAAACATGGAAAGAAAATGAAAATCTTTTTTTTTTTTTTTTTTTTTTACACAAAGTTGTCAATTTATAAAGATATTTCTAACACATAGCATGTATATAGCAAAAATTACACCTCAAAACACATTCTGCTACTCGTCCTGAGTATGGCGATACCACATGTGTGAGACTTTTACACAGCCTGGCCACATACAGAGGCCCAACATTGAAGTAGTACCTTCAGGCGTTCTAAGAGCATAAATTACACATCTTATTTCATTCCTACCTATCACACTTTTGAAGGTTCATGAGCACCAGGACAGTGAAATTACCCACAAAATGACCCAATTTTGGAAAGCAAACACCCCAACGTATATTTTATGAGGCATGGGCTGGTGACAGGTACTCGGGTACTCTGATGGCCTGGTGACAGGTACTCTGATGGCCTGGTGACAGGTACTCGGGTACTCTGATGGGTGGTGACAGGTACTCAGATGGGCTGTGACAGGTACTCAGATGGACTGACAGGTACTCGGGTACTCAGATGAACTGTGACATATACTCAGATGGGCTGTGACAGGTGCTCAGGTACTTGTGTACTCAGATGAATTGTGACAGGTACTCAGGTACTCAGATGGACTGTGACAGATACTCAGGTACTCAGATGGACTGTGACAGGTACTCAGATGGACTGTGACAGGTACTCGGGTACTCAGATATACTGAGACAGGTACTCAGGTACTCGGGTACTCAGATGGGCTGTGACAGGTACTTTGATGGGTGATGATAGATGCTTTGATGGCTGGTGACGAGATGTTATCACAATCTCCTTCTCACACACGATCGGTGTGTGAGGAGGAGAACCCAGTAACATCTAGTTACCCCGGTTTGTTGACATTCTGTGACCGGCTGAGATTGGACACAGCTGGTCACGTGGTAAAGAGCCAATTTCACTGGCTCTTTACTGCGATCGGGGTTGGGCTGTGTCAGGGTGACAAGCTTCATCTCCGATCGCCGCTCTGCGCACGCCCTAGGGGCGTGCACGTGCGCCATGCACATGGACGGTACATGTGACCGGCTGTGATTGGACCACAACCTTGTCACAACTATTTTCCTCCACTTCCAAGTTGGAGTCTGTTCCGGTTCCTGTGTTTCCTCCTGATCGTATTCTGGCTACGGTTCGCACCAGTCTCACTTCTCCTTTGGGTGACAAAATTCTTGCTGCTCAGGTCCATGCTCCTCCTGAGAAATCTTGTGACCGCTGCTTTGTCCCAGAGAGTCTCCGTACTGCCGTGCTCCAGACTTACTATTCTCCCAAGGCTGCTAGCCACCCTGGGAAGAATCAACTCTTTTGGGCCATTTCCCAACAATTCTGGTGGCCTAGTCTATGTGCTGATGTAACTGCCTGTTCCGTGTGTGCTCAGAGTAAGACTCCACAACACTTTCCAGTGGGCCTCCTACAACCCATACCCAATGGAGAGAGGCCCTGGACCCACCTGTCTATGGATTTCTCCCTGTGGAGTTACCCAACTCCCAGGGCAACACATTTATCCTTATGGTGGTTGACCGGTTCTCAAAGATGTGTCATTGTGTTCCACTTAAGAAGTTGCCCACTTCTAAGGAACTGGCTTCCATTTTTGCTGGGGAGATCTTTCGCTTACATGGGATGGGCTACCCAAGGTGATTGTCTTGGACAGGGGTAGTCAGTTTGTGTCCCGGTTCTGGCGAGCCTTTTGTGCACAGTTGGGAATTCAGCTTGCTTTCTCCTCTGTGTATCACCCGCAGTCTAATGGGGCCACAGAACGAGCCAATCAGTCCTTGGTGCAATTCCTACGTTGCTATATTTCTGACCATCATAACAACCGGTCAGACCTATTACCGTGGGCAGAGTTTGCTCACAACAGTACCTTGAATTCTGCTTCCCGATTGTCCCCGTTTATGGCGAATTATGCTTTCCAACCTTCCATGTTGGCTGACGCGTTTGTTGCATAGAGTATTCATGCGTTAGAGGAGCATCTCTGTGGTCTTCGTTCCACTTGGGCACAAGTCCAGGAGGCTTTGCGACATGCTAATGATAGGTACAGACTCCATGCTGACCTCAGACACCTGCCTGCGCCTTCCTACCAAGTTGGGGACAGGGTCTGGCTGTCATCTCGCAACCTCCGACTTCATATTCCTTCACTGAAGTTCGCACCTCAGTTTATTGGGCCTTTCTGTATTCTTCGCAGGATTTACCAAGTGGCTTACGCATTAGACCTTCCTTCTAGACATGTGCATTCCGTTTCGTTCCGAAACGAAATTCAGACGAATTTTTCATTATTCGGAAATTCGTAAGCATCCGAATTTCCGAATTACAAAAGTAATGAATTTAAACGAATCCGAAAAAAAGCGAACTAATTCGAATCGAATTCGAAAACATATTCTAATCGAATTCAAAAACATATTCTAATCGAATTCAAAAACATATTCTAATCGAATTCAAAAACATATTCTAATCGAATTCAAAAACATTTTCGAATCGAATTCGAAAACATAATCGAATTTGAAAACAAATTCGAATCGATTCGAATTTGAAAACAATAGAAATCGATTTTCTAAAAAATACAGTAAAGTAGAATATAAAATCATAAAGCAATAGAATACATATATATAAAATATTTTTTTATTCTGTTTTATTGTTTTTCTATGCTTCTTTTCTATTATTTTCTATTCTATAATAGTCTTTTCTATTCAAATTCAAATTCATTCAATACGAAATTCGAATTTCGGAACATGGCTTCTGAAGACCGAATTTCGTATAGAATGAATTTGAATTAGAATAGAAAAGATTTGAATAGAAAAGAATAGAAAATAGACTAGAAAAACAATTGAACAGAATAGAATAATATATATATCAGGGGAAAGTCGCAGGTGCGTGTTATACGCCGATCCTCTGCGATCCCGAGCTGTCACAACTTCAAAATCGCCGACCGCGATTTGAAAATGGCGCCGCCGGCGCCGAAATACACAGAGCCGGTCCTCGGCTCTTTCCGGCGGCTCTCGTTCACTTTCGGCTCCACTCGTAGTCCCGAGCGGAGCTATCCGAATGGCGGCGCCATTTTCAAATCTCAGTCGGCGATTTTGAAGCCCAGGATGGCAGGGACAGGGGATCGAAGGCTGCACTTGGGCAAGGCTGCACTGGGGAAGGCTGCACTGACAAGGCTGCACTGGGGAAGGCTGCACTGACAAGGCTGCACTGACATGGCTGCACTGACATGGCTGCACTGGGGCAAGGCTGCACTGAGAAGGCTGCAATGATGGGCATTTAAATGTAAGTTTTTTTCCCCTTCAACTTCACTCCTAAAAGTTTTTTTTTCCTTAAAATTCCCTCCTAAATTGGGGTGCGTGTTATACGCCGATAAATACGGTATATATATATATATATATATATATATATATATATATATATATATATATATATATATATATATATATATATATATATATATATATAATGTTTTATTATATTCAGTTCTATTGTCTTTCTAGTCTTTTCTTTTCTACTCTATTCTAAGTTCTAAAGGTTGCTGCACTTAAAAATTTGTTGCTTTTAGAAAAAGATTACAAAGCAAGTAGAGTCATTCCAAACAAAATCATTACAATCATCTGTTCAGACAAAGATTACGTTTCAGGCTGATTTGTTCACACCCTTCCTTAGATCAGTCAGAACACTTCTGAACTTTATTTTATATATACAAGGTCGGTGGGAGGACCTGTTTGCTGACACTAGATTGAAAGCTGTGTATGGCTGGTTCTCCTCTACACTTCAATCTATATATTGAAGCGGGCGCAATTTTGAGATATATATATATATATATATATATATATATATATATATATATATATATATATATATATATATATATATATATATATATATACACACATTATATATATATATATATTTATTTTCTTCTAAGTAATTTTCTAGCAAAAAAAAACAAAACTTTTTTAACTTCTAAACACCAAATCTCAGAAAGAAGCTCGGTCCTTAAGTGGATAAAATGTGCTGTGTATTATTGTTAATTTGTTTGGTGGTCATATGATGTGGAGGAGGCAGTCACTAAGTACTGACAGTATAAGTGTGCTGTTGTCCGTTTGCTGAGACTATGAAAAAAAAAAAGTGTATATTGGGTCACAAATAGATGTGGGTTTTTTTTTTGGGGGGGGGGGGTTGCATAATTCCTAACCCTGCACACCCCACTAAGGCTCTTTGATTATTGCTTCTAAATCTCACATGTAAAGGCCCGTACACACAATCTGACTTTTTGACAACAAACATACAAATTAGCTGTTTTGGAGCAACATCTGACCGTGTGTACGCTCCATTGGACAAACTTTTTCTGTTTCCATCAGACTTTTGTTGGCTGTGCGAACGCACAAACTTTCTGGCAACAAAAGTCCGATGGAGCAAAGTCCGATCGCGTGTACACAATACCATAGGACTTTTGTACAAACTACAGTACGCAGCCGCAGCCGCGAGAATGTTTCCAGCGCGATCCCATCGCGCTGGTTCTTGGCGACAGGGTACTGTACATCTTGCGCTGGCTGCAATAGGAAAAACACATTTTCCTACTGCGGCCAGCGCAAGAGGGAATTCCCCTCTGGGGTAATACCAGGCCCTTCGGTCTGGTATGGATTTTAAGGGGAACCCCCTATGCCGAAAAAACGGCGTGGGGGCCCCCCAAATTCCATACCAGACCCTTATCCGAGCTCGCAGCCCGGCCGGTCAGGAAGGGGGGTGGGGACGAGCGAGCGCCCCCCCTCCTGAACCGTACCAGGCCGCATGCCCTCAACGACGCAGAAGTCCGGACCACCGTTAGCAAAAGAGCAGCAGAAGATAGCGGAAGAGCCGGCAGAAGAACTGGACACCGGGAGAAGAGGCCACAGAGAGCGGAGAAGAATCGGACACCGGGAGAAGAGGCCGGAGATACCCTCGAAGTCGGAAGAAGACTCCCGAAGCTGCCTAATAAATTACTTTTTATTATCACATTTTTCCCTAGGTGAATGGGTAGGGGTACGATGTACCCCATACTTATTCACATAGGGTGGGGGGCCGGGATCTGGGGGCCCCCTTATTAAATGGGGGCGCCCGGATTCCGATAAGCCCCCGCCCACAGACCCCGACAACCAACAGCCAGGGTTGTCGGGAAGAGGCACTTGTCCTCATCAACATGGGGACAAGGTGCTTTTGGGTGGGGGGGCCGCAGGGCTCCCCCCTCCCCCAAAGCACCCACCCCCCCATGTTGAGGGCATGCGGCCTGGTACAGTTCAGGAGGGGGGGCTCGCTCATCCCCACCCCCTTTCCTGACCGGCTGGACTGCGTGCTCGGATAAGGGTCTGGTATGGATTTTGGGGGGACCCCCACGCCATTTTTTCAGCGTAGGGGTTCCCCTTAAAATCCATACCAGACCTAAAGGCCTGGTATGCCCCTGGAGGGGAACCCATGCTGGTTTTTTATTTAAAATTTAGTGTGGAGTTGCCCCTCAAGATTCATACCAAACAGTGCTTGGCATTGGCGGGGATCCAAGTTGGAACCCTGCACCAGTGTGAACCTGGCTCGCAAAGTGTCAATCTCGCCGATAAAAGCGGCGAGATTGACACAATATCAGACAACAATACAGAAGTTGACCAAAGGGTGGTGGTAAAGAGCTGAAAAACCATGTGATTTGGTGAAAGTTGGCTGAAAAATTTCTGCCGTGTGTATGCAATACAAACTTATGGCCAACGCCCTTTGTACAAAAATCCAAGGGAAAGTTTGTACAAGGTCTTATCGTGTGTATGAGGCTTTAGTCTTACAACTGCTATGTAATGTTTGAGATAAAAAGGAATGTTCCTGCGAATTGATTCCTGCTGTGTGTGTGTTAATGTAGTTTGTGCTTTGCCTTTTGCATTTTGTGTTTTTTTGCTTATGATAATTCTGCCATGTAACTTTTTTGGGGTTTGGGGAGAGGACTTCTGATCAAAAAAAGTTTAGTCATGCTTGTTATTAGCTTGATTTGTATCCCTGCATTTCTAATGTGATTTGTTTATTGTGTATAATTTTTAGTGTCCTACACTTGTAGATTTCAAGCTTTTTTGAGCAGGTGACCAGGGCCCTTCTAACTATTGTCAAATGCTGGAGCATCATTCCCATGCCTTTTTTTTTGTTTGGCCCAAGTACAGTGGAAACTTGGATTACGAGCATAATCCATTCCAGGAGGATGCTTGTAATCCATAGCACTCGCATATCAAAGCGAGTTTCCCCATAGAAGTCAATGGAAACGAAGATAATTCGTCCTGCATTGACTTCTATTGCATGCAATACCGCATGTGGCCAGAGGTGGGGGGGCACCGGAGAGCTTCAGAAATACTCTGGGACAGCCCGGCTAAACTCGGAAACCCTCAGAAAGGCTCAGAAACACTCGGGAACTGAGTATTTCTGAGTGTTTGCGAATATTTCCGAGTGATTCTAAATATTTCCGAGTGATTCTAAATATTTCCGAACGGCTCAGAACCGTTCCTAGTGTCACCGGCGCCCCCGCACCTCTGGCCAAATGCGGTACTGCACACCACATTAGCTTGAATTCTCCTCGTTTTGTGAGACAACACTCGCAAACCGAGTCAGGATTTTTTATAAAAAGTTGCTTGTCTTTCAAAACGCAAGGTTCCACTGTACATGTAACAAATGTTTACATGGGCCTCCGCAGGTAGGGGCAAGGGGGGTGAGTGAGCCCCTCTGGAATCGGCAAGGGTCTGCCGCATCTGTAGCTGTGCTGGCTCTGTGTTTGTGGGAGTTGGCTCCACAGCTGCTGCAGATCTGTGTCGTTGAGCTTACAGAGCTCTTTACTGCCACCTCTGGCTGCTTCCTGTATGTACGCCCCTCGTGTTTGCTTTGCTGCCTGTTATATTTTCACAGGGACATGTGGAAACAGGAATTGGGAGAAGGAAGACCACCTTACAAGTGGGGGCTGTGAGTACAAGTGAAGGGAGGAGGCTGTTTGTGTACAATGTGTACAGGGGGGGGGGCAGAGTTGAGGGGGCAGCTGAGTGCATACAGGTATGATCAGTGAAGGGGGGTGCCAGATATAGGAAAGATCATATCATCTGTCCTGTATACAGCTATATACACTCATCTTCCTTCCTGTATTCCTCCATCATCACTGACTGTAGATATACATAATCTGTCCTGTATATATAGCTGTATACAGGACAGATGATATATATCTGCAGTCAGTGATGATGGAAGAAGGTCTCTATATACAGGTAGCTGTATATACCCACCTTCTGTCAGGGAAATAGGCTAGCAAACCAGCACAGGCAAGGCCGCGCTAACGCGCATCAACGCACACGGGTGTGCAATGTTTCTACTAGGCGGACGTCTGGCACCACATTCGGACGTATGCACGTGCGTAGCAACGTCGCGATGTTACGAACGCACGAACGGAACGGTGTGCGTACGACGTGATACTACACCTTGTCTATTTAAACGTCCCACTGATGGTGCCACATTGCTGGATTATCGTCAGCTCTTCCTGTGTTCCTGTGATTGTGTTTCCTGTTTTCCTGACTTCCTGTTATCCTGACTTCCTGTGTACCGACCCGGCTTGTTATCGACTTCTCTGGACCTCCTGGCTTATTCAACCGGCTTGCTTCTGACTCTCCCTGCCTGCTTCCTGCATCTGACCCCGGCTTGGCTAAACGGACTCCGCATTCCTCTGTCTCCTGTACCTGGACTTGTCGCTTTGATTCTCGGACTGCTTACTGTGTTTGACCCCCTGGCCTGGCTTCTGATTTTCCTATTGGACTTCCATTGGTCCCCTCCTTGGATCCTAAGCACGTTGCCTCTACGGACTTTCTCTATCAAGCCACCAACACCGGCTCCTACTTCCAGGCAACCCGTGCTTCTGTGAGCACCACATCCCTGTACCATATTCAGGGTTGTGCTGCACTCGGCCGCAAGGGGAGCCCTCTCAGCAACTCGGTCTCCTACCAAGGTCCTGACAGTATAATCCAGCCATGTCAGAGACCGACAGAGGTGACTCCCCGATGAAGGCCATTCTCCAGCAAATCACGGCCTTTACCCCAGTCATTCAGAAGCTTCAGGAGGAATACTTCCGGTTGGAGGAACGTCTGCAGCACCTACCTGAGTCATCCTTCTCCTCGGTTCAAGGTCCACCTCCAGCGGCAGCTGCTAGGATCATGGTCCATCCAGAACCACGTGTTCCAACGCCAGAATGTTTCTGTGGCGATCGAAGAAAATTTAGGTCTTTCAAAAACTCTTGCTACTTATACTTCGACTTGCAACCACAGACTTTTTTCAGTGAAACAGTCAAGGTGGGATTCACTATCTCCCTATTACGTGGTGAGCCACAGACCTGGGCCCATGGCCTGTTGGAACAAAGCAGCCCCTCCATCAACACTATGGATCAGTTCTTTGAAGTCATGGCTCGGTTATATGATGATCCCCTACGGGTAGCCACTGCCGAAGCAAATCTACATTCCCTCCGTCAGGGTCAGCGCCCTGCGGAGGACTATACAGTGGAGTTCCGCACATGGTCCATGGATTCTGGTTGGAATGAGGCAGCATTAAAATACCAATATCGAATGGGGTTATCAGAGGGCCTCAAGGATGAGTTAGCCAGGTTACCGGGTCCGGTCACACTTGAAGATCTCATCCAGTTAACTATTCAGCTTGACAGACGTTTACGGGAACGTCAGGGTGAACGTGACCAGACCTCTTGCTCCACTTGGAACCTGCCCCAAGTTCAGTCTGCATCAGCTCCCTTACAAGTCGGCATGTTCCATCCAGCATTAACTCCTGGGGTGAGACTTTATCGCCGGCAAGCGAGACTTTGCTTCTACTGCGGGGAATCAGGACATTTCATAGATTACTGCCCCATAAGACCAAGAAAATCGACCCTCCGTACTCACCTTCAAGTATCCAGGTCTTCCTCTGCCCATATCTCACTTCCTGTTACATTGCTAGTGGCAGGTAGGGAGATCCACCTCCAAGCAATACTGGATTCCGGGGCGTGTAGTTGCTTCTTGGACTTGGCCTTGGCTAAAGATCTAGCTATTCCGTTAAACTATAAGGAACAGAGGCTAACAGTTCATCTGGCTGACGGCTCCTTGCCAAGCTCGGGTCATGTCACCCAGGAAACCATACCTATTCTTACCACTACCAATTCTGGTCATCAGGAGTTTCTCAGATTTGATGTCTTAAGTTCCCCTATGTTCCCGGTCATCCTGGGAATCCCATGGCTACAAGCACACAATCCTCAGATTGACTGGTCCAAGAAGGAGGTACTCCTTACATCTCCCTATTGCCAACAACATTGTTTGACCCCCAAATTCCAAGACTTTTCCAGTTGCCTGACTGTACAATCCACACCGAGTCCGGATCCTAATGTACCAGCAGCTTACCTGGAATTTCTTGATGTCTTTGATAAAAAGAAAGCAGACACCTTACCGCCACACCGTCCTTACGACTGCCCCATCGAGTTACTACCAGGAGCTACTATTCCTTTTGGTCGTATATTCCCCCTCTCCGAGACTGAGCTTGAGACCTTGAGACAATATATTGATGAGAATCTTGAAAAAGGTTTTATCCGTCCTTCTTCTTCCCCTGCTGGTGCCGGAATCTTCTTCGTTGAGAAGAAGGACAAGACACTGAGACCATGTGTGGACTACAGGGAGTTAAACAAAATTACCCTTAAGAATCGCTACCCACTCCCGCTAATCCCTGAGCTTTTTCAAAGGTTCCGCACAGCACACATCTTTACCAAACTCGACCTCCGTGGTGCCTATAATCTCGTCCGCATCCGAGAGGGGGACGAGTGGAAAACGGCTTTCAGAACAAGATTTGGACATTTTGAGTACCTAGTCATGCCGTTTGGGTTGTGCAATGCCCCGGCGACCTTTCAGCATTTCATAAATGACATCTTCCGGGAACATTTAGATCACTTTGTTGTTGTCTACCTTGACGACATTCTTATTTTTTCTGCCACTCTGGAACTCCATAGAATACACGTGAAGAAGGTACTGAGCATCCTCAGAACCCATGGGTTATTCGTCAAATCTGAAAAGTGCGATTTCGAAAAAACTTCAATTCAATTCCTGGGTCTTATCATCACCACAGGTGGAATCGCCATGGATCCTCAAAAAGTAAAGTCCATCCTTGATTGGCCGGCCCCTTCCGACAAGAAGGGTGTACAGAGATTCATTGGCTTCGCCAACTTCTACAGAAGGTTTATAAAGAATTTCTCCACCATTGTAGCACCTATTACTCAGACAACCCGCCTACATACCAAGTTTAAGTGGTCAGCAGCAGCACAGTCCGCCTTCGATCAGCTTAAGACCTTCTTCACTTCTGCCCCAATTCTGCAACACCCTGACCCTGCTCTACCCTATGTCCTGGAAGTCGACGCCTCAGAAGTCGCCACAGGGGCGATTCTATCTCAGCGTCAGGGTCCCAAAGCACTGCTGCATCCCGTGGCCTTTTCCTCACGGAAAATGAGCCCTCCTGAGAGGAATTACGATGTGGGGGATCGGGAACTTTTGGCAATCAAGACAGCTCTCGAGGAATGGAGGTATCTCCTGGAAGGTGCCACTCATCCCATCCTGATTTTTACGGACCACAAGAACTTAGAATATCTCCGTACGGCCAAACGCCTAAGACCCCGACAGGCTCGATGGGCACTATTCTTCTCTCGGTTTAATTTTCACTTAACCTATCGCCCAGGGTCGAAGAATGGGAAGGCAGACGCCTTATCCCGGATGTTTCCGGACACCCCTGAAGAAATTGCACCTAGTACAATTTTGTCTCCCCAAAACTTCCTACTGATCCAACCTGACCTAAGATCCTCTATTGAGCAGGCCTCTAGTCAGTGTACTGAAGCGGAAGTCTCTTCCCTAAGAAGCCAAGAGGGACTCCTATGGCACCAAGATAAGATTTTCGTTCCCCAGCAAGCCAGATTACAAGTATTGAAGACCTTTCATGACCATCAGCTAGCTGGTCATTTTGGGGTTCGAAAAACAACTGAGCTAGTTCAGCGGTCCCTATGGTGGCCCACTTTGAAACTTGATTGTAAAACCTATGTCGGCTCCTGCATCATCTGCCAACGGAACAAAGGATCCAACGCCAGGTCTTGGGGCTTGTTAAGACCATTGCCAGTCCCAGAACAACCATGGAGGAAGATTTCCATGGACTTTATCGTGGATTTACCCCCCTCAGAAGGATTTACTACCATCTTGGTGGTAGTAGACCGCCTGTCCAAAATGGCGCATTTTTTACCTATGAAAGGTACCCCCTCTGCCTTAGATACAGCAAAAATCTTTATTAAGGAAATTGTTCGACTACACGGATTACCAAATAACATCTTATCAGATAGAGGGGTACAATTTACTTCTAGGTTTTGGAGAAACCTCTGCAAGTTACTTTCTATAGAAATGTGTTTGTCCACAGCTTACCACCCACAGAGTAACGGTCAGACCGAAAGGACCAACCAAACGCTGGAACAGTATCTGCGGTGCTTCTGTTCCTTTTCTCAAGATGACTGGATTCAACTATTACCTTGTGCAGAATTTGCGTATAATAACTCAACACACACTTCTACCAACCAATCACCCTTCTGGGCGAATTACGGCTTCCACCCCTCATTCCTACCCAACGTCATTCCGGAATCTTCAGTACCGGCGGTTCAGGACAGAGTGGATTTCATCCATAATAATTATCAGACACTCCAGGATACCATGAAGAAGGCCCAAGAAGAATATAAGAAGCAGTACGATAGGAAGAGAAGAGCGAGCCCTACCTTTAAGATAGGGGACAAGGTCTGGCTCTCATCTATAAATCTCAAGCTACCATGCCCATCTCGGAAATTGGGACCCAAGTTCCTGGGTCCTTTCGAGATCAAACGCGAAATCAACCCTGTAGCCTTTGAACTCACTTTACCCGAATCTTTCAAGATCCATCCTGTTTTTCATGTGTCACTCCTTAAACATGTTGTTTCTAGTCCTTTTCCAGGGAGAGAAGAAGTGCCCCCACCTCCGGTCCAGGTTGGAGATGAAGCAGAATTTGAAGTTGAATCTATCCTTGACTGTCGTCGGAGAGGTAGGACAATTCAATTTCTAGTCAAATGGAAGGGGTATTCTGCAGAAGAAAACTCTTGGGAGCCCGCAAGTTATGTACACGCTCCTAGGCTAATTCAGAGATTTCGCAGTAGGTATCCTGAAAAATGGGCACGTTTAGGCATCCGGAGGCTGCCCCTTGGGGGGGGGAACTGTCAGGGAAATAGGCTAGCAAACCAGCACAGGCAAGGCCGCGCTAACGCGCATCAACGCACACGGGTGTGCAATGTTTCTACTAGGCGGACGTCTGGCACCACATTCGGACGTATGCACGTGCGTAGCAACGTCGCGATGTTACGAACGCACGAACGGAACGGTGTGCGTACGACGTGATACTACACCTTGTCTATTTAAACGTCCCACTGATGGTGCCACATTGCTGGATTATCGTCAGCTCTTCCTGTGTTCCTGTGATTGTGTTTCCTGTTTTCCTGACTTCCTGTTATCCTGACTTCCTGTGTACCGACCCGGCTTGTTATCGACTTCTCTGGACCTCCTGGCTTATTCAACCGGCTTGCTTCTGACTCTCCCTGCCTGCTTCCTGCATCTGACCCCGGCTTGGCTAAACGGACTCCGCATTCCTCTGTCTCCTGTACCTGGACTTGTCGCTTTGATTCTCGGACTGCTTACTGTGTTTGACCCCCTGGCCTGGCTTCTGATTTTCCTATTGGACTTCCATTGGTCCCCTCCTTGGATCCTAAGCACGTTGCCTCTACGGACTTTCTCTATCAAGCCACCAACACCGGCTCCTACTTCCAGGCAACCCGTGCTTCTGTGAGCACCACATCCCTGTACCATATTCAGGGTTGTGCTGCACTCGGCCGCAAGGGGAGCCCTCTCAGCAACTCGGTCTCCTACCAAGGTCCTGACACCTTCCTTCCTGAATATAGAGACCTTCCTCCATCATCACTGACTGCAGATATACATCATCTGACCAGTATACAGCTATATACACCCACCTTCCTTCCTGTATATACTAATACCATGCATCCCCCCTCAATATACACATACTGTACACCCTCGGTACTGTACAGGCCACATTTGATGGGTACAATGAGGCAGCAATTGATGGGCACAGTAAGGCTGCATATCATGGGCACATGCCTGCACTTTATGTGATAATGACTAAGCCACTCCCCTTCATGACATTATCCAAAAGGGGCAGAGTATGGGTGACCTTAAAATAATGCCCCCCCTGAAAAAAGTTCTGTGGACGCCTATGAATGTATATACTAATGTTGAAATAAAAAGTTGATTGTTTTTTGCTTAGTTTGATTTTGCAGACTTGAAATACATATTTTATAAGTGCAAATAATTTATACCCCTTCAAATCTGTATTAAAGATTCTGCAAGTCCTTAAGTAGAAAGTGTAATGGGGGGAGGGGAAAGAAAAGCCCCCCCCAAGAAAAACAAAACAAAACCCTGCTCCAAAGCTAAAATTCAGGGCTCTACTAATTATTTTGTGAACTAGGTAAGCCATTAAATATGTCAACTAAATGAACACGAAATTAAGAAATAATTAAGCATCTTGTCCCCATGTTGATGGGGACAAGGGCCTCTTGCTGACAACCCTGGCTCAGTGGTTGTTAGGGTCTGCGGGCGGGGGCTTATCAGAATCTGAAAGCCCCCTTTAACAGGGGGGCCTCCAGGCCCTCCTGTTAAAGGGGGGCCTGGAGGCTTGATCCCTCCTGTTAAAGGGGGCTTCCAGATTCTGACAAGCCCCCCATCCGCTGCCCCCGACGACCACCAGCCAGGGTTGTCGGGAAGAGGCCCTTGTCCCCATTAACATGGAGACAAGGTGCTTTGGGGGGACCCCATGTTGAGGGCATGTGGCCTGGTACCGTTTAGTAGGGGGGCGTTCGCTCGTCCCCCCCATCCTGACCTCCAGGCTGCATGCTCGGTTAAGGGTCTGGTATGGATTTTGGGGGAACCCCACAGCAATTTTTTTGCATTTGGTGTGGAGTTCCCCTTAAAATTGATACCAGACCCAGAGGGGTGCCCCACACCATTTTTAAAAAAAATGTTGGCATGTGGGGGGTCCCTTCCGAATACATATTAGACCCAAAGGGTCTGGTATGGACCTGAGGGGACCCCATGCTGTTTTTTTCTTTTTTTTTTGGGCAAGTTTTTTTTTTTTTTTACATTCACCCTGCTGACAGCTGAGGACTCATTGGTTGTTAAGGACGCAGCGGCTGGCTTCCCGGCCCCTTGCTTAGCAACCAGCTAAAAAACACAAAGCTTACATCTTAATCAGCAGCATATGCTGACAATAGGTGAATGCCTAATAGCCAATGCCACATGAGCATGGTTGTTACCATAATATTAATGCCTCAAATGAAAAACATTATTGAATAGAATGAAAATAATCAAACATTAGTAATTGTACTTGTATTTTCAACGTATGATCGTGCTCTGCTCCGTATCGTAGCGATATGACCTGCTACCTTCAAAGGTTCAAGGCATGGGTTCGAACCCCACCGATGGTATCACCTCCTGAAAACGTGCATTGTTCTTAGAAGCATAATTAGCCGATGTACATAAGTTTGGTTTATTCCATAATTTTAACTCTTCAAATGCATGCAATGGTATGTAATTATTCAATAATATTATGGTATGGAATTCCAAAAATCTGGCTATTCAAAAATCAAGTAAAAAAACAGTGTAGGATCCTCCCACAGTACATACCAGGCCCTTTGGGTCTGGTATGAACTTAAAGGGGAAACTCACGACAAAATTTAAAGCAAATTGACATCCCCCCCCCCAAATCCATACCAGACCCTTATCCGAGCATGCAGCCTAAAGGACAGGATGGGGGGGACGAGCGAGCGCACCCCCCTCCTGAACCATACCAGGCAACATGCCCTCAACATGGGGAGGGTGCTTTGGGGTCCCACCCCAAAACACCTTGTCCCCATGTTGATGGGGACAAGGGTCTCTTCCCTACAACCCTTTCCCAGTGGTTTTTGGGGTCTGCGTTGGGGGCTTATCAGAATCTGGAATCCCCCTTTTACAAGGGGGCCCCCAGAACCCGCCCCCCCATGTGAATGGGTAGGGGGTACATTGTACCCCCTACCCATTCACCAAAAAAGTGGTGTAATGTGACAAGAGACAATAGCCAGTTTTAGACAATTAAAAATGTATTCTTGACAATTATTTTATTAAAAATGTATTCTTCTTCACCAATTTTTTTTCTCATGCTTCCTCCGGTCTTCTCCTTCCTCCAGCTTCTTCTTCCCCTGCTTCGTCCTCCATTCTTTTTCCTCTGCCGCCGCTGAGCATGAAAAAAAATGACCCTCCTCTGATGCTGTGGCCAGCCAATTCTTCCGCTTTCTTAGTGCACATTTCAAGTATAACTATGGGACGTGGCCACCGGATGACATTACCCAGGAACCCCACCCCCTTGTGAAATCACAGACCCTTTATTACCCAGGGGAACAAAAGTAGTGAGCAAACCCTGCGAGCCACTTACGGATGAATGCCTACAAAATGGTGAGTAATTAATCTTTAAGTAGGGACCAGCTGCAAACACTCAGTCACGTTTCATAATCGTGCAAAGTGGTAAAAAATAAAACAATGTGTCTGCGCTAGAAAAAATCACATCAATCAAAAGTGCAGCAGTAATAAACAAACAACATGGGTGTTAACAGATAATACACTTGAGTGAAAATACCACTAAGTGCTAAAGTATAAAGTGCACAGTGCTATATAAAACACACAAAGTGAGTGATCAATCAAAGAACATATCACATGGACACTAAATCAAATGAAATGTAAAGGGATATAACTACTGGTGAATGAAATAAAGTCCAAAACAGTATATATCCAGAAATATAAGAGTGCCCAGAAAAAACATGGTCCGAAGATTTAGTGAAATTCGCGTATCCTTCCTTCCAAAAGTGTGTCACCCAGAAACATGCTGTAGTGTCTTCCAGCCACCCCCACAGGTGTATATGCTCACCTTCCTGTGTGTGACACAGCGATTAAACTATGTCAAACAAAGCTTTGGAGCCACTCCTGTGCTCTTTTGGAACCAGCTGTGCAGACCTCCAATGCTCTCAAATGAAGATATATTGATCAGATGTTGTGTTCTTTTTTTGATTTGTTAGGAAAGCAGAAAATACAAGTAAATAGCTAATGATAGCCTAATAATTCTGAACCAAACTTCAGTTCTTGGTATTCACGTACAGTTTTGTCTCATGCATGGGATAGATCCAGTTCACCTCCTTAATGATAATCCAAGTGTCCCACCAGCCCTGGGGTCTGACTGTTAGCTATACATTGTCTTTTCCTGTAAGCCTTTATTACCCAGGTTGTGAATTTACAAGGGGCGGGGTCTCGGAATGACGTGATCCGCCCCATCGCAGCATGGGAGGAGGAGGTTAGTTTTTGGAATCTTCAGTGGTGGCGGGAGCGGCGGTTAAGGAAGAAGAACGCAGGACGAAGCAGGGGAAGGAGAAGCCAGAGGAAGAAGGAGGAAAAAGTGGGGAAGAAGAATACATTTTTAATAAAGGAATTGTCAAAAACTGCCTATTGTCTTTTGTCACAATACACTACTTTTTTGGTGAATTGCAAGGGGTACAATGTAATGGGACCCCAAAGCACCCTCCCTATGTTGAGGGTATGTGGCCTGCTATGGTTCTGGGAGGGGGGTGCTCGCTCGTTCCCCCCTATCCTGTCCTCCAGGGTGAATGCTCGGATAAGGGGGGACCCTACGTCAATTTCTTTTTAAATTCTGGCACAACGCTTTTTTTCCCTCATTTTTTTATCTGTATCACCAGGAGCTGGGATACATTACAGCTGCAAGCAATTTTGAATGAATTTTTTTCCTTTGAGAAATGTCATTTTGCTGTGGCACTGTAAAACACATTGTCCAGATGCTCCACTTTACACACTTTACAGGTAGACTAAGAGGACCCCCCCCCCCCCCCGGCATGATATTTAAAGGAATCTTTAATTTTTATTGTTTCACTTTAAGCATTATTAAAATCACTGCTCCTGAAAAAATTGTAATTTAAAAACTTTTTTTTCAATTGATACATGTCCCCTGGGGCAGTACCCAAGTCCCCATACACTTTTTATGGCAAATAACTTGCATACAAGCCTTCAGTGAGAACTTTGGATTTTGCTGGTTTGAGCCCTATTGACTTCAACTATTCCCACATAAGAGATCTGACAGGCATGTTCGCCAGGCAATAGCGCAATTTCCACTTGCATGTCTGCCCAGTTTCTGAGAGTTGAAGTCCTAATTGGCTTTAATTTGATGCTATTTTCGTGGACTGTGGTATTGCATACTGACGCTATAGTAAATGGCGCCCACACTGTATCACAAAGATAAATTAATAATATTGCTGCAATGACTTAGCCCCTGCCTTCTCCAATTTGTCTGCACCAGTGCCAATAAGCATATGCAGTAACATCTGTCTCTCTGCCCTCTGGATCAATTTGCGGGGTCCCTGGATAACGTCATCTGGTGGCCACACTCCATAGTTATATATGAAATGTGCGCTATAGAAGCTAATTTATATTAGCTTAATCTCTGTTACTAAACTGTAACAGCTCAAACCCAGTGGACACACAAATTTTAACAAGCTGTTTGATTTTATCATTTATTCAGAGACTTATTTGATTTTTTACATTTCCAGAATATCAGCATATCCACATGTTATAGCATAAACATTTACACCGCACTGAAAACAAGCACACTAAGGCCCCTTTCACACTGGGGCGGCGTCAGCGATAAAACGGTGCTATTTTTAGCGCCGCTTTATCGGCAGTATTCGGCCGCTAGCGGGGCGGTTTTACCCCCTGCTAGTGGCCGAGAAAGGGTTAAAACCACCACAAAGCACTGCTGCAGCAGCGCTTTGCTAGCGGTATTGCCGCACTGCCCCATTAATTTTGATGGGCAGGAGCGGTGAAGGAGCGGTGTATACACTGCTCCTTTACTGCTGGCAGGACTTTTTGCAGTGTCCTGCCAGCGCACCGCACCAGTGTGAAAGCCCTCGGGGCTTTCACACTGGAAACACAGTAGCGGCTCTTTCAGGGCGCTTTTGCAGGCGCTATTTTTAGTGCTGTAGCGCCTGCAAAGCGCCCCAGTTTGGTCATCTCTGTGTTTTTTTTGCGCTATAAACAAAAAAATAGCGACAATTTTTTAAAAAACACAATATTTTGTACTTTTTGCTGTAATAAATAGCCCCAATTTTTTTTTAAAGAGCAAACTTTTTCCTCAGTTTAGGCTGATATGTATTCTTCATATTTTTTTGCTAATAAAAATCAGAAAAAGCGTGTATTGATTGGTCTGTGCAAAAGTTATAGCTTCTAAAAAATAGGGGATAGATTAATGGCATTTTTATTATTATTATTATTTTTAATAGGATTTTGGGCAGTAAGTGCAGGAGCAATGCCTAGGGTATAAGGGGAGAAAAAGAATGATCAGTGTAGGACAGTGAGCAGTATATATAGGAGAGAAATATGGAGGTTATGGCAGTATGTGCAGGAAAGGAAGGTGGTAGCTATGCAGGTGGGTATTGTGTGCAGGAGAGGAGGGAATCATTGTAGCCTGTTTGTGCAGGAGAGGAATGTGGAATGTATGATAGCGTAGTAGGCACAGGAGCGTAGTACAGAAGATATGATGGCAGGTGGTATGTGCAAAGTGGACACCATGTGAGGATGAATGGTCAGATTGTGTTGTATGGCTAGCTCTATGGTTTACTGCTTACCTGTCATCAAGGATGTCTGTCAGTTAAGGAAAGTAGGTTGAAGCAGGCTGGGAAGGACATTTGTTAAGGTGGTCAGGGAGGGATATCAATCAACAGGTTGAGCCTTTTTCTTTTTTCAAACACGCACTCCTCCTCAAGAAAGCACATGTACAGTCTTGCCAATGAACAACTAAATGATTCAGAGAAAGATTGGGAGAAAGTGCTGTGGTCAGATGAGACCAATTGAGCTCTTTGACATTAACTCGACTCACCAAGTTTGGAGAAATTAAAATGCTCACTATGCCCATCAGAACACCATCCCTACAGTCAAGCACGGAGGTGGAAACATGATGCTTTGGGACTGCTTCCCTGGTAAAGGTAAAGTCTTACTTTGCCACATTGAGGGGCCAATGGATGGGGCCGTGTATTGTAAAATCTTGGATGAGACCCTTCTGCCCTGCTGGACCTATCATGGATGGGTCTTCCAGCATGACAATGACCCAAAACATACCGCCAAGGCAACAAAGAAATGGCTCAAGAAAAGGCACATTAAGGTCATGGAGTAGCCTAATCAGTCTCCAGACCTTAATCCTATTGAAAATTAATGGAGGGAGCTGAAACTTTAGAGTTGCCAAGAGACAGCCAAGAAACCTTAAGGATTTAACCACTTGCCGCCCACGGGCGTCATATGACGTCCTGGGCTTTGAGCGGGTATATCTGAATGATGCCTGTAGTTACAGACATCATTCTGATATTGCCGGTTTCAGCCGGCGAATCTCTACACCATAGGAACGATCATAGCGGCCGTTCCGCCACTTGATCGTTCCTATGGGAGGCGAGAGGGGACGTCCCCCCCTCCCGCCGCCCTCCGGTGCTTGTTCCGACTCACCGTTACAATCGGTGAGGCGGAGAGCGGATCCGCCGGCGCCGGATGTAGATCATAGAGATTTCCGGCGGACCAGATGGTCGCCGGAGTCTCTATGATCATCGGAGGCCGGGCGCGATGTTATGACGTCACGCCCGGCCTCTCCATTCAAAAAAACGGCGCCGCTTCGGCTGGGAAGCGGCGATCGTTTTATTTTTTTTTTTTTATTTCAGGCTTCCCAGCCTAGTGGTGAGATGTGGGGTCTTATTGACCCCATATCTCACTATTAAGAGGACCTGTCATGTTATATTCCTATTACAAGGGATGTTTACATTCCTTGTAATAGGAATAAAAGTGATCAAAAAATTTTTTTTTTCAAAAAAGTGTAATATATATATATATATATATATATATATATATATATATATATATATATATATATATATATAATTATCAATAAAAAAAAAAATTTTTTTAAAGCGCCGCTGTCCCCGTGTGCTCGCACGCAGAAGCGAACGCATACGTAAGTCCCGCCCACATATGAAAACGGTGTTCAAACCATACATGTGAGGTATCGCCGCGAATGTTGGAGCGAGAGCAATAATTTTGTCACTAGACCTCCTCTGTAACTCAAAACATGTAACCAGTAAAAAAATTTCAAGCGTCGCCTATGGGGATTTTTAAGTACCGAACATTGGCGCCATTCTACGAGCGTGTGCAATTTTGAATCGGGACATGTTAGGTATCTATTTACTCGGCGTAACTTCATCTTTCACAATATGCAAAAACATTGGGCTAACTTTACTGTTTTGTTTTTTTTTAAAACACAAAACTGTTTTTTTCCCCAAAAAAACGCGTTCGAAAAATTCCTGCGCAAATACCGTGTGAGATAAAAAGTTGTAACAACCGCCATTGTATTCTCTAGGGTTTTTGCTAAAAAAAACATATATAATGTTTGGGGGTTCTATGTAATTTTCTAGCAAAAAAATTATGATTTTTACAGGAAGAGAGAAATGTCAAAATTGGCCCGGTATTGAGGTGGTTAAAGAAGATCTGTAAAGAAGAGTGGACCAGAATCCCTCCTGAGATGTGTGCAAACTTGGTAACCAACTGTAAAAACATCTTACCTCTGTGCTTGCCAACAAGGGTTTCTCCAACAAGTGGGGATCAAATACTTATTTTACTCACTAAACTTCAACCTAATTTAAAGCATTTGCATTATGTGTTTTTTCTGGATTTTGGGTTGATATTCTGTCTCTATCATTTAAAATACACCTATGATAAAAATTATAGACCCTTATTTTCTTTGTAAGTGGGCAAACTTCCAAAATCTGAAGATCTGCTGGGGGGTTAAATAATTATTTTCCCCACTGTGTATATGTGTATGTGTATATATATTATAAAGCTTGGGGGATTGTAGCTCTACAGGACCCATTGCAAAGCCGGTAAACTTAAAACAAAAAAGCTTTTTTTCAGCAGGACACAAGCATAAAATATAAAAGAAAGTCCGCTTATCTTCAGCACAAAGAAAAAGTAAAAAGGCACCTACAATTCATGGTTGGGCCTTCACCCCAAGGTTTTAGCAGTCCTTGTTGGCTAGATTAGCAGCCTCCAGTATGCTCACAGCTTTCCAAAATAGGTGTCTCCACACAACTCCTCCTCACCACACCTAACACTACTTCCTGTCTTTAAGAGCTGTTTCCTGGAGGCTCTTAAACCTGTGTGTGCTGGAATCCCTGTAGTCATGGGTGAAGGCTCTTTCCCACCCGAATATAACTTCAGGGCCTCCGAAATTCTGGGTTCCAAATATATCTCCAT